>CM052887.1:4541925-4571542 GCA_028534135.1 Potos flavus | reverse complement strand
ATACTCGAAGGCTTTAGATCTATCTTGCAATAGCACATCTTTTGTTAAATGCAGAAATATTCAAGGTTATAAAAATTCAGTCAAGAATAACACTTTTATGTTATTCTTATAAATTTCTTGTATCCTATTTATTTTCAAAATCTGTTATCTGTTTCCTCTACTCATTTTATACAGAAGAGATCTTAATTAACATTTCTCACAACTCAAAGTAACATTCTTTATGATGCTACTGACCCATCACTGTTTAAATATAATGTTGCCCTAAAGGAGTCAGTTACATAGCAGCAGAATTGGATAGCTTAAACTACAAGCACAGCACTGTCTTCTCAACAGTAATACAAACAAAATCCTGCAAAGAAAACACCAGAAAAAAAGTCAACCATCAGTAACAGGCTAATGGAGAAGAGGGTTCCATATTTTCAAAACAAAATTAGCTAAAAGAGGGAATTATCTTTGTAAATGTAGAAAGCAATACTTGTAAAAATACAGATAATATTTTAAGGTAACATTTCTTTCAACTAAAGATAAAACTACATCAGGAAGAACTCCTATAAATGAGATGAGTAGAATCACTAAAAGGATTTACTTTAAAGGTCAATATTCAATTAATGTAATTGCTAAGATATTGACATGGGGCCTGATTTATGGGTATTTGTAGGACTAAAATGTCCTGTTTTTAGAAACCAAAGCAGTTTTCATAGTTTACGTCATATGCTACAATCTCATATATCCAAACTGATTAGGACTGAAAGTGCCTGTGTGATCTAGAAAGGCCAGGCTCCTGTGTGCAATGTATAATGAACTGTACCCAACACCATGGTGGGTTTTCAGTTAAGCCCAGCAGGCATTATACACCAGGCATGACACTGATAAACAACCCATCAGTGGTCTAATGTAGATTTTACATGCTACCTAAAAATGATTAGAATTTAGGTAAGAGCTGATAGATTTGAGATGTTGAAAGATAATGCAATTGATAGATCAATAGTGAGATATGGATGGTTGTAACTAAACAAAACAGCTACTTTGAGTCAACTCAACATCCAGTGAATCCTCAAAAGAATAAAAATAAGAATTCTTATTTTTCCCAAATTGATACTTAACTGGCTATGATCTCCAGGATCTTAGAGTGGTCCAAGCCCCTCCCGATTTCTCGAAGTATAAGTGTAATGTTACGGGATTCTCCAGAACAGATTTGAGTCATGGCACTAGGAGTACTGCTTTTAGTGGGAGTAGGATAATTAGACTATAAGGAACCAAATTGTTTCTCATCAATTCCTTTTAAATGCAAACACAAATATCCATTGCGTGTGCATGCGTACACACAGACACACACAATATATGCATTTGTATATACCTGCATTTATTTATCTCCTCTTAGGATTACAAGTGTCAGAAATGGATGATCATGATCATGCTGTAGGGCTGGAGAAAGAAGCTAGGGAGCCTACTTTTAGCCTTGGGACAGAGGAAAATATATCTTTGCTCCCACGCTAATTCAAAGTGACTGGCTACGGTAGTAGTCTTCTTAGGAAGTGTGAACCAAAATTGCTATAGCAAGGCTTTTAGAACGTACCTATTTGTGAAACATTTATTTAAGCGACTTGGCAGTATAATACTTAAAGCAGATAAAATAGAGTTGTTTCAATTAAAGATACTGTATGTCCCAGAACCCCACTCCTTCACTAGCTGACAGTTTGGAAACAATGGGTCTTTACTAATAACAAAGTTGTGATTATCAGAAAGTCCCTGGAGTATTGGATCGTGACAGGCAATGGGAAAAATTGTGGGACTATAGATCCTGCTTATTTTGTCCATTAGATTTTTACTTCCATTTGATGGTGCATCTTTAGACAAGCAACGACCTCTCTGATCCTTGCTTTTGAGGAAATGAATGGATCAAGAACTAGTCTAGTCACTAGCTAAATTTTATTTACCAGTTCTATTTTATTGAGAAAAAGAATCTGACAAATTTAGACAAATTTGGTTTTTAGCTGCTGTCAAGTGAGGAAGTCCACTATAGTGTTTATAAAAATACAGCTTATTGTTCAGTCACCAGTATTTATTGAACTTAATATGTGAAAATCATCCTGTTCTAGTCCTCATTGCTAAGTATTTTCAAAGATAATTAGGATGCAGCCTTTTTTTTTTTTTAATCTTCAAGGAGCTTGCAATAAAGGAGTGAGAAGTAAAAATAATAGACAAAACAAGCAAAATCAAATGCACGTTAAGATAGAGGTACAAGCAAATTGCTTTTACAAGAGAAAAACAATGGTAACACAGTGGTTAATAGCATTGGCTTGGAGGTCAGTGGGGGAGGAATGAAACTATGTATCTGAAACCACCCTAAACTTCAATTGCCTTATCTGTGAAATGGGCTAATGATTTCCTACTTAATGTGACTACTGTGAAAATCAAATACAATTACGTTCCTCTGTGCGCGGTCCAAAAAAAAGTGCAAAAGTGGTGGTTCTGTTGACTAAGAAAGTCAGTTTAGATGAGGAAAAGAAGAAAATTTAGGATTTGGGAATGTTTATTGTGAGGTGTAACAAAAAATCCATGGGGAACTGCCCAGAGGACATACTTGCATATTTAGGATAACCTAGTTTCAAAATATCATGCCATCCCTATTTTTTATTCTGATTTATGTTCCCATAACCATATTATTTTTCCACTGCTGCCTGAGATACTGAGTGTGGTGAAGGAGGGGGTAGGTAAAATCATGCATGTCTAAATATACAGAAATTCTGATTCTAACTGATTTCACTCATTACTTTGTGAGTTTCTTATCTGTGTCTTGTTGATTCTTTCTTGCCCATGCGTATTTAATTAATACCCTTTTACTGCCAAATTCCTATTATCTCCCACCAGACTCTTTGGTTTTTCTTGCTCTGTTGGCATTTTCTCTTGCATATACAGATTTGAACAAATATTATCAGTTTAATTTAGCATACAATTACTGAATGATATCTATATACTAGATACTATGAATGAATCTGAGGATACAAAGATAAAATAAGATATAACTTTTGTCATTAACAAAGTTACTGAGCACACTTTTGATATTTGTAAGCTATTCCTTCACTTTTTCTGCTAAATAAATTCTATACCAATTTTTCTTCTTTTTGCTAACTGATTTCCACAAATACACCTTTAATGCCATCTCAGTACGCACTGGGTGGGTGTAGTTTCCGTCCTTGGCCTTTGCTGCTAGGAAGACCGCAACATCAGTGATATGTGCCATAAAGCTGGAGAGGAGACTCAGCTGGAGGTAACAACTACCAGAGAAATTTACTAGGTAATGGAGCTGGGGAGAAAAAATCAGTGGGAAATGCCATGATGGGGTCGACATGGCCATTGGTTGGCTGGAGGATAAGCTGGCCCCAACTCGCATGTGGGCAACACTCAAATCTTAGTCTAAGGAGGAATCCCAGTGGAAGTGAATCACTATGCAAGGCCCCTAATTCAGCTCTCACAAATCTCTGAAACTCCTCCATGTGTTGGAAGGGCTCTGACCTCTTCCTGATGAAATATAAATACAGAAGAACTCATCAGTAACACATGATGCCACCATCTATGTCTTCACGGATTTGCTTAGTGCCCTTGGAGGCTCTCATCCCACCACCTCGAGAGCACAGCAGGCCCCGGCAATGCTGAGAACAGCAAAAGGCCAAGGGAAGAGGTGGAAAGCAGAAAGACGTTCACCAACATGAGACATTGTAGTGCGGAAGCCTGTAAGCAGGCTGGGTCATGACAAAAACAGAGGTTGGTCAAGGAGAATGTGGTGACAAGGTTCAGCCAGGGTGTGGGGACAGTCATGTCTCAGGCAGAGCAGGGAGTCAAAGGTGAATCAGATTCATCCCTCCGGCTGACACCTCCTTGCCTATTCCCTCCCCCTGGCCCCGCATTCTGGATTTTACTTGCATTTAATTAAAGAGTTCTTTTTCATATCTAATGCTTTTTCAGAGATTTGGGCATCTGAGGAGGTACTTCTAAATATTGTAAAGATTGAGGTTAACAGACTAAAGGAGCTTAAATCAAAGTATCAAGTTAATTGCCCCTTGAAAATTGAGAAACTGAGTTTAGGAATATCTAATTTAGGATTAAGTACTAAAAAGAACTTCTTTTAATCATGGCAGAGGCATAAATAAAAGAATACATGACTCACCCAAAGCTTTGAATGATTAAATCTGTGGAAAATGAGTGTGCTTACATATCTTCCATCAATTACACTGCAGATATAAATGTGTGCTGAATCTGATTCCCACTGATGTTCCAGACAAATCCTTGCTTTTCAGCAGCTCCCTCAAAGGCCATCAGTCAGACAAGACCATTTCCACCTCCCTCTAATCCTGGGAATTTGTCCAATTATCGTAGCTCATATGAAAGAGAGATTAAGAGGCAGGCTCAAAAGTCAGACAGTGTTAATCAAATTGTGGCTGCAACACTTCCTAGTTTTGTGGGCATGGGGAAATAATTTCCTTTAGCCTCAAGTCTTCCTCATCTGAAAAATGGGAATAATAATGAGTCATGTATTATGCAGTCTCATATTCAGGCATATCAGCAGGGAGGACGTGGAATAGGTCTGCCTGAGGGGCCCCGTGTCCATGCTACCCCCACAGCTAGCCCCTAAACAGCTGGCATGGGGTATAGATGTATCCAAATTTTAATCTTCTGATTGGTGATGCCCCTGCCTTAAGAGTTGTTAGATATTTTATTTTACTACTTCTAAAGATTTTATTTATTTACTTGAGAGCGATAGAGAGTGAGAGAGCACACACAGAAGCAGGGTGAGGGGCAGAGAGAGAAGCAGACTCCCCACTGAGCAGGGACCCTGAGGTGGGGCTCAATCCTGGGACTCCAGGATCATGACCTGAGCTGAAGGCAGACGCTTAACCCACTGAGCCACCCAGGTGCCCCAGAGTTGTTAGATATTTTGGGTATCACACTGCCTCTTGAAAATATTAAATGGACTAATATTTCCACAGTACTAAGCACATTACGTGGTGCATAGGAAGGTAGTTTTTGTCGTTAATAACAAAATATGATTTGTAGTTCGTGATTACTTTCTAAGTCTACCCATTTCTGTTTTTGTTTTGTTTTGAGAGAGAGAGAGATAGAGAGAGAGTGGGGAGGGGCAGAGGGAGAGGGATAGAGAGAATCTTATTAGCAAGCTCCACACCCAACATGGGGCTTGATCTCACTGACCCTGAGATCATGATCTGAGTGGAAATCAAGAGTCAGATGCTTAACCAACTGAACCACCCAGATGGCCCTACCCACTGCTATTCTACTGGGGCCTCTTTAATGACATAGTACGTTTCATCATCTCAGTGACTGACAGTATTTTGCACAGAGTAGGCACGCAGTAAGTGAACACTGAATTAAAATAAAGAAAAAGTTATCTAATTATCCTATGTATCTGGATATTGCATTTTCGGTCAACTGTTTTCTTCAGTTGTGTGAGTCAGCGTCCCACAATAATGGCCTTACTACCTGTGGGGAGTGGGGAATGCATGGTCTCATACATGGTAGAATGTTTGTGAGAAACCAGTTGTAAAGTCACAGCTGTCTTGAGTCTTCCATTAAAAATGATATAATTGTTTATTTTTGTTTAAGGATTATGAAATAAATTTTAAAAAGCTATAGCAACACTGGTTTATCTTGAGATGGGTCTTCTTAGATTTGAGTTGGCTTGATAACATCAAAATACATCCAAGTGGGCTCAACCTTGTATAAACTCATGATTGCCATACAACCAGATGTAATATTTCTACTGTAGATCAATGGCCACAAACCAGAGGCTGAACTCTCAACCACAGTGTCAACATATTATATACAGAGCAATATATAATTAGCAAGCAGTTGGATGATGACTTTCCGTGACTGAAATGTACTCTCTGGCAAATCTGTATTGGAATCCAATAGTCAGGAAGTTGCTGAGGAAACATGAGCAGCATTATGATAAAGAACACGGAGAATCACTTTTATCGACCTCCACAATCACCATGGCCACCATTGTGAAGTCAAACATGCCACTGCAGAGTTTTCTTCTGAACCTCTTTAGGCCAATGGTGCATTAAATCCTGCCCATGGGTTGCTGGATTCCAGAAAACAGCAGAAAAGAGAAAGACTGCTTGCACTTTATGAAAGTAACTGTTGCCACCTTCACCTGAACCATCCCGTTAACTGAACGCCGAAGCTGAAGGATCTCTACTCCTTTTGCACAGACCCAGTACTGACTTGGCCTTCCTCTTTGTTCTAGCTTTCATCAGGACTCCATGGATGTTCCTTCCCCACGGCTTCCCATTTGTCATTCCATGGGTAAAGCATGAGGGTTTCCCCATCTGAGTGTGGGGAAAGGTCCACCCTTTCACTCAGCATCCTTGCATGGATCTTTGCTCGGAGTCTGATAACCAGAAGTCCTCACTTCTCCATTGCTCCCTTCTAAGCTTCCCCACCTAGAGCTTAGAATTGATCCTACATTTTATTGAAAATTGTCATGCCAGAATTATACCTATCATCCTTGGAAGCACAATTATTACAATTATTCTATAGGAAGAGGATTTTAGCTACCAAAGTGTTTGTTTTTGTTTTTTTGTTTTGTTTTTTTTGTCTTTTGATATTTGACTTATATATTTGAGAGACAGAGAGAGCACAGAGGGAGATTGAGAGGGAGAAGCAGACTCTTGGCGGAGCAGAGAGCCTGATGCACAAATCCCGGGACCCTGAGATCATGACCTGAGCCAAAGGCAGATGCTTAACTGACTGAGCCACCCAGGTAACCCACTTTTGTTTTTTTTGTTTTTTTTTTTTATGTTGTTTATATTGTTTTCTTAAGCAGAAATTAAATGTCAAAGTTTTTATTTATGATAGAGAAACAATTTCCTTGGATAAACATACCTCTTTTTTTTAATCATTTATAACATTTTAAAACTGCTTTATTTCACAAACTAAAAATGGTACCTTCAGTGTAACAGAGACTATCATAGGTCCTCAACCCTTCAAGTAAATGATGCATAGTAAATGTTTAATCAAAACAATTAACACTAATTTTAAAATACACACATGAGGTGATTTTTATGACATCAAAAATGCATGCCTTATTAAGTCAGTAATATTTTCCATTATCCTCTATTTATTTTTCTTTGTTATACAGCAATTGATTATTTAAATTGAATAATCCATGACTTTAAATAGATTTTGTTGTATTATCATTATTTAAATAAAATTCTTTTAAATTGCTACTTGCATATCTACATGAAACCCAATCTCTTATAGTTGTTTAAGACTGTGTTTCATGTTGGTTTTTTTTTGTTTTTTGGATAAATATACATGTCACAGATGTTGTAACAAGAGTGTGTCAATGCTAATTAGACTTACACAGCTGGCAATTTCTTAAGTCATTTTTGCTGCCCACATCTTTCTTGCTATATGAAACCTACTTTTTGAAAACTGCTGATTGCTATAATCTACTAAAATATTCTGACATCCACCTGTATCCATTTCCTGCTTTCCAGCCAAACTCTAGGATTTCTGGTTTTCATCAGTCATCAGTGTTGATTCCTCCTTAATATTCTCTTCATGACTCTCTCCAAATAGTGAAATAAAAAAATTCGCCCCAAAGCAAATATTCTCAACACTCACATATTATTAAAAAAAGGGGTGCCTGGGTGGCTCAGTGGGTTTCAGCCTCTGCCTTCGACTCAGGTCATGATCTCAGGTCCTGGGATCAAGCCCTGCATCAGGCTCTCTGCTCAGCAGGGAGCCTGCTTCCCCCTCTCTCTCTGCCTGCCTCTCTGCCTACTTGTGATCTCTCTTTCTCTGTCAAATAAGTAAATAAAATCTTTAAAAAAAAATCAAAAAAATCTAAGAAAAGGGCAACTTCAGTCTAGAGTTTAAATTTTTTAAGCTCCTCATTTAAATCACTAAAGTTGGAGAGCCTGGGTGGCTAAGTAGTTAAGCATCGGCCTTCGTCTCAGGTCATGATCCCGGGGGCTCAGGTCATGACAGCAAGGTCCTGGGATCAAGCCCCACTTCAGGATTCCTGCTCAGCGGGGAGTTTGCTTCTCCCTCTGCCTGCTGCTTCCCTAACTTGTTCTCTCATTCTCTTTGTCAAATAAATAAATAAAATCTTTTAAAAATAAATAAATAAATAAATCACTAAAGTTATGCAGGCAAAAACTTGCATTTGAGCTGAAAATCAGCCATGGATACCATCATGTGATGTACATGCTGCTTAGGGTTTACTAAAAGCATTTCGGGCTCTAGAAAGTCAGAGGATAATGCAAAAAAGGGCTTGCAAAACCTCAAGGTGTTTCTATGTCAAGACAGCCAAAGGATTAGACCAGAGTTCTAATCCAGCCAGGGTGTTATGTCCATATTGGAAGTGACACTTACACCTTTGAAATCTAAAGGATGAGTTAGTATTGCAGAATTTCATCAAGAGGGATATTTTACTATCACACAGATGAAATAAGAGACCAGCCAATTGTATCTTCTTTGAAGAAAACTGTTTAACATTTTTCTGATGACAGCTGTTCAAAAGTTACAGCACTGTTGAATTACTGTTTTTTGGGGGCGGGGGGTTAGTATATAATGATTTTTCATCCTACGACACATGAAATGAATACATGTAGACAGTAATATTTTGAACATAGGCACAATAAACTCACCACAACAGTTTCCAGTAAGAGACTATCATGGGGAACAAACTGAAATGTGTGCCGGGTCTGGATGAGCCTAAATGTTTTGTTTTGCACACGGACGTGGAGAAAGGAGGGTTGAGAAGCAGCATTTCTGGGATCTTTAGTTTGTTTGGAGATGCCCAGTATTCCCACACACTTCTACACTCCCTCATGTTTAGCCTTTACTTTGCCTCAAGCTATTTTTCGTATTAGGTAACTTTTTTTTTTTTTTGGAAGTGCATTTTGAGTACAAGATGACCACAGACCTGAAAGTGTTGTAAAGTGGGCTCAACATGCTTTCACATCTGCTGTGACGCTCTTCAAAATAGAATACGAGCAAAAACTAGGGCAAGAAAGCTTTGATGTGCTTCGTGTGTGATTTTTTGTGTGTGTGATCCTAAGTTTTCAATTCTTTTAAAGACAGAAGAAACTTCTTCTAGTATAAATTTCCCACAAAAAGAAAATAATCACCAAACACAGCTTTGAGTTGAAGCAAAAAGTGCTCCAGCCAGTCTCCGCCATTTTCAAGAAATGGTCACTGCATGAACCAACTGTGCTGATGCTCCTTTGATGGTAATTACTTAGGTAAACTTGTCTCCATTGAATAATTGACAACATTTTATCACAGTAGTCACAAAATCTATCACAAATTTCCCTTCAGAGTTAACAGAAGTAAAATTTCAGTTTAACAGCACAGCACTTGACAGAAACTTGAAGGACAAGTGAGAGTATTTTCACATGTCTATGTACACAATTCTGAGGAGAGAAGTTCTTCAGCGTTCTGGAGGTGCTGTTTGAGATGCCTGTCTTGTGTTTACCTCAGAAAGAAGGTGAACTCTTAAACTACTTATACTAGATGTTTTCTGTTCTGCTTTTCAGTCTTCCTCTGGATCTCCAGTCATCAACATTTTCCCTCAAGGTTTCTCATCTCCTCCCTCATTATTTAAACTCCATTTTTCTCTTCTGGATGTTGGGGACATGTCTGTTAAGTTCCTGATAACATTGTCATCATGCCAGTCTAGTGTCTGCTGCCTTGTGCCTAGTGACTAAAATTAATTTTTTCCCTAAGAAATGATTTCTCCACACATTACTCCCCTCAATAACATGTATGCAGGGTTCCATTCTTTCATAGATCAGAACATATTTGCTTAAATCTCCATCGTTGTTCTAGATTGCTCTGGAAAAAGAGACATCCATTTCAGAACAGGTTTTTTTAATGTAAACTCAAAGCAGCTACGTTGTACCAGAGTCTTTTTAATATTTCAAAATGGGTTAAGAATGGGGAACTAGTCTTGAAAAAAATTAGATGATAATGGGAATAATAAAATGGTGAATTAGACCTATTTTTTTAAAGATTTTATTTATTTATTTGTCAAAGAGACAGAAAGAGAGAGAGAGAGAGCACAAGCAGGGGGAGCTGTAGGCAAAGGGAGAAGCAGGCTCCCCACTGAGTAAGGAGCCTGACTCAGGACTTGATCTCAGGACCCCGGGAACATAACCTGAGCCAAAGGCAGCCGCTTCACCAACTGAGCCATAGGCTTATGGCTAAATTAGGCTTATTTTTGTTGTAAACATGATTCTGAAAAAATAAAAACTATTGAATAGAAGTAAATTTGATAAATAAATTTAAATTTCAACACTAAATAACTGCAAAAAAAACATTAAATAACTGTAATTAAGAGGTAGAAGGAAAGGGAAAATATAATGCTAATTTTTATTAACTCTGCCTTTAGAAAACTTAATAAACATGCTTTTTTCTTAAGTAGGAAACAGCTTTATTATTTCTTTGATAATAAAATAATTCATATCTATAAAATTGTTAAATACCACAGAATGCACATACAGTCCCTTCAAGGAGATGGGGCATTACTCCCTACCCTTAACCATGTGCTGGGTACGCTGATGTCCTTTCAAAGAGCAAGGTGTGGAAAGGGTAAAAAGGGTCATTTTAAAATAGAGAAATCTGACACTGTCTCAGCCAGGTAACCAAGGTCAACATCGACAGTGATAAGCCACATTGGTGGTATTTACCATAGATACGATATGATGTGAAGGGTACTTTCCCTCTGTGGTATCCTTCCCCAAACCTGTAATCACATTGTAATCATGAGAAAAGTGGCATATAAACCCCAGTTGAGGGGCACAAAAATGTCAAGATTATCAATAACAGGGGGAGTCTGAAGACCTGCCCCCGTCTGGAGGTGCTTCCAGACGTGGAGACTGAGTGTGAAGGGGGCACCTGGATCAGCTACTGGAACAGAAACGCACATGAGGCAAACACTGAGGAAATCTGAAAATGGCATAGACCTCTGTTAATAATAATACATTAATATTGGTTCATTAGTTGTTACAAATGACCATACAAATGTAAGATCTTAATATGAAGGAAAACTGGGGGCATCTGGGCGGCAAGTCATGATCTCAGAGTTGTGAGATTGAGCCCTTCATGGGCTCCTCACTGAGCATGGAGCCTGCTTAAGATTCTCTCTCCCTCCCTTTCCCCTTCTCTATAAAGAAATAAATAAGTAGATAAATAAATAAATAAAATAATAATAAGGAAACCTGGGTGTGGGCTATATGGAAACAATCTGCACTATCTTTAGAGATGCTCTGTAAATCTAAAATTAATCTCAAATAAAAAGTATATTAAATTATGAAAAGTAAGGGGATGATGACTATGGGATTTCAGATGATCACCTTCTTAGATAGGGGGGTACTGGGTTAGTATTTTCATTACGAAAATACCAGTTCTTGTTATGGCTGATGATTTCATGGATGGCTATGATATGAAAAATAGCTATATCAAACTATAATTGAAAATAAATTATGGTATATCTGTATATATATTTCTTGGCATTCATGGAGGCTGACAATCTAATAATCTAGGGGTGTGTGTGTGTGTGTGTGTGTGTGTGTGTGTGTGTGTGTGTTACTGTGACCCTTGAGTTCTCCATGCCTGGCACTGGGCTTAGCATTGCAGACGATATGGAGAAAAAGATGCATCAATTATGTACTATATTTTTCCTGAAGGAAGCAAATTGTTTTCACAAGCCACCTTCCTCAGATGATATCAAATGGAAGTGCACGGTGATATGACAACTTTAACAGTTTGGAAACCATATCTGAGCTTTTCAACTAATACTTCCTTGAGGAGATGTCATTTGACTAGAGCTGTAAAAGGATAATAGGATTTAAATATTGAATAAAAGATAATTTTCAACTGAGGAAATGATAGCTCTATGGAGGACAACGATATGGACTGTTTGAGAAATGGAAGGAAGGAAGGATGGAAAGGAGGAAGGAAGGAAAGAAGGAAGGAAGGGAGGGAGAAAGGGAGGAAGGAAAGGGAGAGAGGGAGGAAGAGAGGAAAGAGGGAAGGAAAAGGAGGGGGGAAAGGGAGACAGGGATGAAGGAAGGAAAGGGAGGGAGGGAAGGGGGGAGGAAGGAGGTAGGAAGGAAGGAAAGGGAAAGAGGGAGGGTGGGAGGAAGGAAGGAGGAAGGGAGGAAAGGAAGAGGGAAGGAGGGAGCGGGAGGTAGGAAGAAAAAGGCAAACGTGGATGGAACACAGAAAATAAATTGGAAAGTGGTAAATCATGAAGCTGAAGAGAAAGAGTTGTCATTCCTGTCTTATAGGACACACACTGGATTTTTCTTTTTCCTGTTACCAGTGGGATGGCACTGAAAGATTTTTAAAATAATATAATGGGATCAAACTTGAACTTATAAATGATTACTCAGGCCAAAATGTGGAGAAAGGGTGTGAAGAGGCAAGAAAGAATGTGGAGGCAATGTGAAGGGGCCTAACCAAAAAACACAGAATCCCTTCCTTCTGGTTTAAGCAGAAAAGGATTTTGGGATAACTTACAGGTGTCTGGGATGGACATGGAATTGGGACTTAAGCTCTTGGAGGGCTCTCTCGTGGTGCTTTGCAAGTTCTCTGTGTGGAAGGATATACAGATAAGCTTTTGGAGAAAAATATGTACATATATAAATATAGAGGCTCATATATATCAGTAAGGAGAACACACTTTTATAAAATACAATGAAATAATTACTAGAAAACGGAGTATGAAAAACAGAAAGTACAAGTTCAAAGTCTTCATTATTAGATTCACAGACATAAATTGCATTTCAGCAAATATAATCAAAATAAATATAGCACACAGGAACATAGAAACAATTTCAGAACTTAAACATATTTTTTGTTGGTGTTGCACATATGAACAATTAATTTCGAGAATCATTACTTACATGTTTTCACCAGCATATAAGTTGTTCTGCCAACATAGTTCAACAAAAAGTTTTGAAGGAAGTAGTGGTCACCATATTAAATATTCATCCACACATCTTTTTTTATTTTTCTTAAGATTTTATTTATTTATTTGAGAGAGAGAGCAAGAGCAGGGGAGAGAGGCAGAGGGAGAGGAAGAAGTGACTCCCCGCCGAGCAGAGAGCCCAATACAGGGCTCCATTCCAGGACCCTGAGATCATGACCTGAGCGGAAGATAGATGCATAACCGATTGAGCCACCCAGGCACTCCAACATGCATACATCTTGAATGAATGCCATGCATGTCGATATTTCAGGTTTTAATGCAATGAATAATCTTGCTTCTCACTAGTTAACATAATTTTCCAGGATCGAGTCCCACATCAGGCTTCCAGCTCAGCAGGAAGTCTGCTTCTCCCTCGGACCCTCTCCCCTCTCATGCACTCACTCTCTGTCTCTCAAATAAATAAAATCTTAAAAAAAAAACATTATACTAGAGAAATCAGTGACTCAGAGAGGCATATCGGAATGAAAGAAGAGATTTGAAAGCAATTTTGGCACATGCAAAATATTCATTTATTAAGTTGATCGCCACTGGAGGCAAGTGATGCTGGTTTTCAAAGTACAGCTTTAATCCTCTATCAGTTGTCAATATCAACAATTTCATCTGTAAAGTTATAGTTGTCTTTAGAGATTTTTCAGTGGAAGAACTTGATTTCAAATTCATTAATTTCCTATTCATTAATCTTCTTTGATGAAAAATAAAATTGAAAAGATTTAATCAAATTGTATTGACTACTCTGTGACAACTCTTTCCAGATGCATGATATCAAGATCACCTAATTGGGATATTTGTTGGTAAACTACGGGATCTGTTACAACAACCTGAGATATTCTACTGTTCTAAGCATCTATCTTGCACTAGTAATAGTTACATTTTCTCAGATTTAGTACATTTCTTGGTCACCGTTTACAAATTTACTCAAAATGCCACATGCATTTCACATGTTCGTACAAATCATGACTAATTCACAGATCTCACCACACGGCACTCCTGGCCACAGAACGTGGCATATACCAGCTCAGCTGGGCATCTGGATCTTCTGTCCCCGACTGCTGCCTCTGATGGTGGCCAGTCCGTCTGTCCTCCTGTGACAGAAGTGACCCCATGACATGGCTTTGCCTTCACATCCTTCACTTTTGAAAGGAATCTCACATTGGTTTTTACCGGACTGTCAGAGCCCAGCTCACAATCACATATCCTACCTGCAAAGTCTTCTGAAAACATAGTTCCTGAGTTCCCCTACATAGGAGGAAGGACCCATGCAGTGAAAAAACTCGGGTGCCTAGGCGGCTCAGTTAGTTAGGCGTCAGCCTTTGGCTCAGGTCATGATCTTGGGGTCCTTGGGTTGAGCCCCACATCGGGCTTCCTGCTCAGTAGGGAAGACATTTAAAAAAAAAATTTTAAATCTGGCTCTAAGTTTTACATTGGCATTGGATCAGTAACAACTTTTTCTTTGTTTGTTTGTTTTGTTTTATTTTGTTTTATCACCTATAGGTTTCTGCCTTCTCAGCAAACTCTCCAGAAAGTCCTTCAAAGCACAAGTTGGTTTTGTTCACTGCTTTATCAGAAAGCAAGTTCACTTGCTTATCAGTCTAGATGCCCAGTTCATTGTAGACTCTCAGCAAATTCATATAATTTTTTAAAGATTTTATTTATTTATTTTTGAGAGAGAGAAGGAGCACAAGTTGAGGGTAGTGGCAGAGGGAAAAGCGGACCCCCGACTTAGCAGGGAGTCCGATGCAGGACTCGATCTCAAGATCCCTGGACCATGACCTGAGCTGAGGGCAGATGCCTAACTGACTGAGTTACCCAGGCACCCAACAAATTCATAGTTTAATAAATTATTTTTCTATCTACCTCCTGCCACAAATTCCGGACTACGATTAAGCTCAAACTTTTCAAAAACTTCCCTTGAATCTATGTTTTACTGTGTACAAAGAATAGGTATCTTATTAATCTGATTCATGCCCAATGAAAAAGGTTGTCTCCTGCCACCATAGATATTTAGAGACTAGTAGTTTCTAGAAGCCAAAACTAAAATAGATATTTAGCTTTGGTTTAATTTCATCAACACGAAAAGCCAGTGTGGGGATTGACATTCATCCCCATGAACAAAATGGAGAGTGGGGGGCGGGGGGTGGGAAAAGGCCACAACAGATGAGCTTGAGTGTGGTTGATGCTTTTTCTTCAATTTGGCAATATCAGCCATGCAAATTAAACATAGGTTTATTTATATAATATGGAAATATATGTCCAAATTACAGTTTCCAATCAAATGATTTTCTTTAATGTAGATATCCATGTATTTTACTCTCACCTTTACTTTGCATTTAATTTGGTTTCCTCTTAGCCCAGCTCAGATCACCATTTGCACATTAATCAAAAGAAGAACAGGTTACCCTAAGTGTTTTAATTGGGGGGCTGCCAGAGAAGACCTCTGTCCAAATCTTTTCTCTGATTGGTTAAATTGCCTTTTTAAAAAAAGAGAAAGACTTGTGTTTTATAGAGAGTAGGGCTTAAAATGGGGGAAAAGTCATTTGACTGTAAAATCTATTGAAATCTCAAAAAGGGGGTTTTACTCAATCGAAGGAAGGGAGGCCCTATTTTCTCATTAGGGAAAGGAAAATCTTTTGCCGGAAGTAACAAAGCTTTGATCACTTTTCTGTGGTAGCTGGCTCATGCTCTCTACCAAGTTTTTCATCCTTGAGCAGAGCCTAAATTATGCCTTCCAGAAGGAGCAAAGGAGAAGGAAGTATGAAAATTCCTGTTTGGTCCTTCCCCAAAGAGTGAAAATCAGAGCACAGTTTCTTGCTTTGTTATTTGATTCTAGGCTCCTTTACCTCTCTACCCTTCTCTAGTAACTTCAAGCCTTGATCTGTTGCTTCTTTCCTGAGCGGTGAGAGGAAACAACCTGCCTCTTTGCCTCCCAGGCTTCAATGCCGGCTCTAAAAATAAACCTGCATTAATTAAATTGCAAATGTAATCATCAGCCTCTGATTCAATAAAAATTACATGTGCTGGCATTCTGTAAAGTCCTTCTAAAGCTGTCTGGAGCCCCTAGAAGCACCCCTTGCCAATCCGCCTGCCAGGTCTGGTGAATCAAGGCAAGCACGTGGGTGCACGTACAAGGGCAGACCTATCTGAATTTAGGGGTCTTTAATTTTAGAAGTGAGGGAGAACACATGTGCAGTCCAGCACAGGGTCTAACTCTTCTCCAGTGCTCCCACAGTCACTATAACTTCCAGAGAAAACTGCAAACACAAGCCATTCCAGGCGTTTCTAAACAGCCAAGGCTTAGGTTACAGCCCTGAGTGGTCATGTTCACAGCTCCAGATCTGAGGTGTAATTGGAGACACACATAATGGGTAATGAAACAGGTTGTTGATTGAAGTTAGTAATAAAAACACCAGCGAGCCCTTGCCTTAGGCTCTCAACAAATAAAACTCCTGAAAGAGGCAATAAGAGATCAGTGCGGTGAATGTTCATTTTACCTCCCTGCAAGTTGAGACGGGTCATCTGTCTCATCCCGTTATTTGGTTAAACATATCCTGTCCTCACATATTTTAAAGTGAAAACGTACTTGTTTCTAAGAGTCTCTTGACTTGTGTCTAGAATGTGAGGTCCATCAGCTTATAGGAGAATTGGAATAGTAAAATCAGGCTCCCTAGAATAGTAAAATCAGGCAGTACGAGGAATTAAAATGATACTTTACTCTTTTAAATGGAAATATGGCAGGTATTGATCATGTTACCACACAAAATGTGTACGATAAGACGCACCTGGCCTTCTGGGTGGGATGTCACTTTTGAAGTAGGTGACAATCTTTGCTGCATATATCATGGAAAATCATGAGTGGGCCTGCAACAGAGACTCTAAGAGCTTGTAGGAAAGGGTTTTATAAAGAAAGATGAAGATCTATTTATATTGTAGAGTAGCTGATTTTAAAGTTGTCTATCTTGAAAAGTTAAAAAAAAATACCTTAAAACCCATGTATGCTTAGACACATTGCTAAATAAAATGGACATAATGGCAGCGTGGAATTCATATTTGGTGCATGCATTCCTCGATTTCACTGCTGTGTGCTGGTCTTGTCAGATCCTTGTCCAGGTCTGGGTCAGTGCCAGTGGAAGGACAAGAGAAGGTAAAGGAAAGATTGAAACAGGAATCAGATCCAGGCTGCATGAGAGAGATTTCTAAAAAACAGGTGTTTAATATAAAGGGGCTGGGAGGGGGGAGAATCTCTTCAAGTATGTGATTGCTCTCTTTGCGCTCAGGAAGGTAGAAAGGGATTGGAGTGCTTTGGGACGAATCCAATAGGCAGACCAAAGAAGAGGATGGTGAAGAGGTATACTCTTTTATTCATTTTCAAGAAATAATCATGGACCATTGATAATTTTTCCAGGCATGTTTCCAGACTCTGGGGATACAAAGGTAAGCAAAAGAGAAAAAAAAGAAAATCCTACCATCATGGAACTGACATTACGATATGGAAAACAAAATGTAAGTGAAACGTATGGTCTTCCAGATTGAGAGCAGCAGCCCCCCCCGCCCCCCAGCTCAAGGCCCACGGAGTGGGGTCGATAAACCACCTCTGATATGCCAGCTTCAACAGACAGGGATGTCCCCCCCACCATCACACTCAGCCCATCCTGCCATAAATGCCTCTTCTTTACCAGCTCAAAAGCTGGACAGTCAATTCTGACAATCTTAGAGAGTGTTGGTTAATAGATCTTGATGTAGACACTGCTTATGGAGCATGAAGAATTATATCCATTGTATCATCAGTATTTAATGTCCATTTTCATCATCTAAATATGCTCTAATTTCTCTGAGTGTTGCTTTTTGCCTTGGTTTACTTATCATTAATCGTTTTACACATATCTCTACCTTCCCATTTCTTTTGCATTTCCTTGATTTACCAACTCTACCTTGTTACATAATCCTGGCTTATTTGCTTATTTCACTATAGCCTTCACAACCACTGTATAGTTGGTACTTTAATTTTATTTTTTATTTTTATTTCTATTTTATTTATTTTTGAGGGGAAGGGGAGAGAGAGACAGAGACAGAGAAAGAATCTCAAACAGGCTCCACACCCAACACAGAGCCCAACACAGGGCTTGATCTTAGGACCCTGAGTTCATGACCAGAGCCAAAATCAACAGTTGGACGCTTAACAGACTGAGCCACCCTGACGCTCCAGTTGGTACTTTTAAACTGGTTCTGGGAGTATATCTTTTGTAGGAGAATGCAGTCTTTTTTTTCCTACCACCTTGGTCCATGTTTTATTTTTTGTGTGTGTTTCTTCAGTTTATTTTCTAATCATTAACGTTAGAATTAAAGAGTATCTCTAGACTCCATTATCCTATAGTAAAATAAATAAACAACAACAACAAAAAGATGACATTTGTATAGTCTTACTGTTGGACAACCTTCCTTGGGTCAACTTTTGAATTGTTCATACACCCTGGGACGTTAGACAGTATTTATAAGAATTAAATTCTTGTATTTGTATGGTGTTGCTCCACATGTAGGAGAAGTTGTCTAAATTCGTGTCTGAAGGGGCACCTGGTTGGCTCAGTGGGTTAAAGCCTCTGTCTTCGGCTCAGGTCATGATCTCAGGGTCCTGGGATAGAGCCCTGCATTGGGCTCTCTGCTCAGCGGGGAGCCTGCTTCCCCCTCTCTCTCTGCCTGCCTCTCTGCCTACTTGTGATCTCTCTCCTCTCTGTCAAATAAATAAATAAAATCTTTAAAAAAATAAATAAAAATAAAAGATTAAAAAAAAAACTTTAACAATGGACTTTAATTATTATGGCCCTGGAATTTTAAGAAAATATTGAATTCAACAAGGCAAAGGACAGAGCCTTGTAGCCCTCTTCAGGGACTACTTTCTACCTCACAGATTCTCATTTTATGCAAGAGAATATACAGTAACTTGGTCAAACACTTCATTTCGTCAATGTAAACCCATAACCTGATAATGCTTTTAAGAAGAGATTGATTTCATTTGGAGAGATTGATTCATAATCTGGAGATTAACTTAAATATGTTAAGTGCTTTGGATTCGGTATGAAATAAAAAATATATATCTCAGAAGAAATAGAAGCACTCAAATGGAAAGAGTGAATAATTAGGATAATGTCCAATCAGGACTTAAGAAGAATGCCAGGAAACATCAGAAAATAGAGATCATAGAACTTGAAGAGAACACAAGTTCTCAGAAGCCAACATTTACTTTTAGCCCAACCATTCCTATACCAGATACCTTAGGGAAATGTAAGAACTGGGGCAGAGCCAGGAAAGGACACACTCTTTAATATGAGTTAGGATATTTGCCTCAAGCTCGAGATGACTCTCTTACTCAGTTATGCTGGATTAAGTGAAGAAATGCTTCCCACAACCACCTCTCCTCGATATACGAAGATTCACTGGAGATTTCTTTCCTCTTTTTTCTTAAATTCAAACTATTTTGTATGTAAAGATGAGGGCAAGAAAAAGCAGAGCAAATAAGAACAGAATGCAGAGAACTCTTTCCTACCAGTTGGAGGAACAGGGAATTTGAATGATGTCTCCAATTCATTGTTTGGGGCTAGATTCTCCATAGCATTACTTCTACTAACCAGAGTCCTGGGCTTGAGCGGGAAATGCAGAGATTGGAAGTTAACTTCCCCCAGTAGGGAGAAAGGGAATAGGTAGCAGTAGAGAGAAATAGGAGTAGCAGTAGGCAGAAAAGGAATATGAATTTTTAGAATTGAGTTGGAATCATAAATATCTGAAACTACCAACTGATAATCGTATTGATTAAAATTTGGTATTTTAAAAAGTTTTCCACAAACCCCAATATACTGTAAATTGTTACCCTGGTTCCTGTATAAAGCTGGTGGGTGCTTAGCCTATAGTTTGGTGTGTCAAAATAAATAAATAAATAAATAAATAAATAAATAAATAAATAAATAAATGTAAATGGAATTCCATTTTCTTAAACTAGATAACAAAGACAGTATATTAGTAAAGATAGGCTGAGTCCTATAATAAACTCCCGATTCTCAATAACAAAACGCAATTCTATTTTTCATGGAAGAAGTATACTTATTTAGGTTGGTCAGGAGGCTCAGGTCTACACAGTTATTCAGGGACTGAGTCTGAGAGAGATTCTAACACCTTTACTTAAGCAAGAGCCCCTAAGGTCACCAATGGAAGTAGAGAAGAAGGAAGGTACTGGGAAGGCACACCCTCCCTTAACTGTGTGAGCCTCCTAATATTTGACATCTACTCTTATTCCATTGGTGAGTTCTAGTCACGTGATCCAATCTAGTTACAAAGGACTCTGGGAAATGTAGTTCAGCTGTCCCGGGATGAGGAGCTGGGCCTGCTGAGTGTCTAGTCAGTCTTTGCTGTGGAGCATATACTCCAAAAACCTTACAAAACTTTTCCTTGCACACTGTTTGCAGAGCTCCCTCTAGACCTGCCCTTGCTAGTCCCTTTGTAATACCACCCACAGTGATGGTGATCTACTGAAGGATACCTCTCAATTATTTCTTAACTTTAGATAATTGTGCTAGCCCAAGAGTCAGTTTTTCTTTTGATCAATATTGTCTAGTGTTTAGAATCCTCATTTATCAATTTAATAATTACGTGTACCAGGCAGTGTTCTAGGCCACGGAGACATCACATTGAAGGAAGTAGAAAATAATCCCTGCCCTTATGGAACTTACATTCTTATTTTGATTCATAGTATCATAGATGAGACACTGAGATGTTGATGAGGAATGAAAAGAGGAAAGTTCAGGAAAAGTGAAATACATAAATATAATCTGATACATCACTTAATCTGAATTTGCCGTTGGGAAAGAGAAGAAGTTCTTCATTCTCTGTGTGGACACATCCTCTTCAGGTTGGTGTGCAGAATACCAAGGGGCACCACAAATAAGTGGACAAGGGAAGGCGTGCCTTCATTCACGGCACAGGAAGCCACATCTGTCTTGTTCATCGGTGGTGTGGTAAATACAGTTTCCAGAACGTCCTCGCATATGGGCCCCAGGCACTTACTATAGATGGCCCACAAAATTGGCTCTAATGTTCCCTCAAAATATAAAGAGGGAAGTAAAGTAAAAGAAAAAGAAAAACACTTTTTTGAAAAATAATCATTTCAAGAAAAGTCTTACAATAACTCAGAGCCATACCAGAAACGAAGGTTCTTGTAGCATTCTCCAATAATTCAAACATCTCATGCCTATAGAAAAGCTGTGTGCCCACACCCTTCTCATGCCTTACATCTGTTATCTATTTAATTTTCACACAATCGTATGAGGTACCAAAGTTATACCCAATTTATATATGAAGAAGTAGAGACTGTGATGAAATAATTTGCCCAAGATTTTACAGTTATGAAAAGGGAGATCAGATTTGAATCTAAGCCTTATTGAGTGTGTACATGTAACCACTCTACAAACTGCCTTTCTCTACATTTTATTCAAAATAATTCTAAAAATAGAAGGGGGAAAAAAAAAGGGAATATCAGTATCTTTGGCCTGAACCATTAAGGGTTTCCATCATCTTAAGTTTCTGGTTCACTTTCCAGAATGTCAGTCCCCTCTGCTTCTCTCCTGTTACTTACTGTGCTCCAGTATAGGAAGGAATCCTCCCGTGACTGGAGGTAATTCATACTGTGGACTTAAAACATTTTATGGTTGTATCTAAATGCATCCTGTAGCAATTTTGACAAGCTGGGCGAATAATCTATGTCTCAAGTCTCAATTTCTGCATATTGGGGAAAATAGTACCTGATTTGTGGGACTGTTATTTGGATACAAGGAAATAATCAATATAAAGCTCTAAGAATACTCTTAGCATATTTTAAATATATCAAAATTATGAGATATTGTGGAGAGTTTTGTTATCTCAACCAGCTATAACAGACTTACGGTGAATGAATAATCATAACTTGAGGTTACAGCATCTACAAACCCGTTGTCATTTCTTTTTTATCTTTTCCTAAGTTTACCTCATTCACTGACATGGAGGAATATGTGGGTTACATGCTCATGAATAAAGGGTCCAATAAGAAATCTAAGAAGTAAACATGGAGGAATATGTGGGTTACATGCTCATGAATAAAGGGTCCAATAAGAAATCTAAGAAGTAAATATGTTCAACTCAAGGAAATGCAGGGGTAGTAACTAAGCAAGAGGAAAGTGTTACAATTTCAAACCATAGGACCCAGTGGAAGCAGAGACTGCTCCCTTCTCCACAGCCCACAGCCAAACACAAACCCATGATCCTCACTCAAAACTCATAGCCATCGATAGCCTCAGCTTAAGCCCATGCGACATTTGATCGTGTACTCCATAATTAATGTGTATATAACAAAAGAACCCCTTGTTTACAGTAATATTTTTATTCAATTCATCTTCCCAATCTAAGAAAGTACTTAATTCTCCTTAATGATATTAGCCACCCCAGTCTTTATTACAACATGGGACAATAATTACCCTTCTTTAACTTAATTTATAGACCTCATTAACACCCCTGCTTTCGTACCATGATTACAAATCTCCTAGGAATCGAGAACTCTCTGAACGGTAGGAGAATTATTGTGATTTTTTGTTCACGCAGGCAGTCCCGAGCTCAGAGTGATTTATTGTTGTGGATTCCCACTGGGGTGAGCAGAATTTGGGAGGAGAAATGTGGGGCTTCTGGGGAAGTGAGCTTACCCTCCCTGACTCAGAGTCACAGGTTAATACAGAGACTGCCGCTTACTGCACAGAAGCATGAAGGAATCTCAGGAGGACAAAACCTCTAGCAATAACCAGCTTGAGAATGTCACTTCTGCCACTGGGAAAGTAATTGTATCCCTTTGTTGGAAATGAGAAGCGAGGGCGAGTCTTAAATATTCCAGCTGCTTTGCATTTTCCCCCCTCCACGGGGACATCGTTCACTCATGGTCTGACCAATCAAGCATTTATGGAGAACAGAACTTGCATTACTAGTTTCCATTCTTTTTCTGACCCAAAATCACATCTCCACATTTTCCCAGGAATGATGCTTATTTGCTACATGATTCTTAGCTAGAAGATCAAAAGTACTGGCATCACAATTGCCCTTAAGGTCCAGGAGAAAGAATTGTGACTTTCCGAGCTCACGTAATCGTTAACAGCGAATGCTTATAACTGCCGCACTGTGCATGGTATTATATTGTCATACCATTTTCACAATAGGATTACAATGTGAACTTTGATGGTGATGAAAGGAGACAGAAGATTTTTTAAACGCAAAATGAGAGTTAACTGCTATCCAAATCAGGACATTTCCTAGCAGCAGAGTGACACGTTGGAGTTCTTTCAATTCTTTGAAAAGAATCATGGTATCCAGTCTTAGAACCCTCCAGAACACATTAGAGTCCTACCCAGCTTGTGGGCGGGCTGTGAAAAGAACCAGGTTGTTTTATTTATTTATTTTTTTTTCCCTAAACCAAGTAACATTTATTATCTTTTTTCTTTTTCTTTATTTTTTCCTTATTTCTTAAAATTCAATTAGCCAACATACAGTACATCATTAGTTTCTGATGTGTTCAATAATTCATCAGTTGCATATAACACCCAATACTTATCACATCACGTGCCCTCCTTAATGCCCATCATCCCATTATCAGGTTGCTTTAGAAAAAGATCTACCCTTCCCCAAAAAAAAAGAAAAAGAAAAAGATCTACCCAAAGATTAGAGGAAGCAAGCCATAAGGCATGTCATATTTTTTTCCCTAAACTCATTTCGATCTGCTTTACTACAACTGATGGGGGGACCTCAATTTAATACATAAATTGTTGTTGACTTTTATAAACTAAGAAAAAGAATTGGAAGATATTTAATTGCTTAATGAATTTTTATTAATTGTCAGATGCCCAAAGTTCAGAAAGAGAAAAGAAAGAAAATATCCTTGGTCTTGTTATCCCTTCATTTTCATACCAAGGCAAAGTAGTCGTGACTCATTCTGGGTAAAGAGTTAATGGAGTGTGTGCTAATTGAGAATGAATCTTGCACCCACCAGGGCTGGAGGCTCACTCCTGACACTCCTAGAAGCTTTGTACCTTGTTTCTAAAGCTCTTTACAAATCATCATAAAAGAGAAATGATCTCAGAAGCACTTAAAGCTTTTTCTACACCCACTTTTCCAATAAATCTCAAACACATTTTTCATTTTGATCACAGAAATGCAAATTTCCTGACAGGCAAACTAGAGCATGGCTAAGTCCAGACGAAGTACAGTACATTTACTCAAGTGGAAAGAATAATGCAATGAAACATAATGCAATTCACTCAGCTTCGGCTCCAAAACCATGCATGCTTTACATCATCGGCTTAGGGTTCAGTGTTGTTTTTTTCACATATTACTTTGAAATGATTAAACCGGTTAGAAAGAAAAATTATGTTTATACACTGCAGGTAACTTCATGTGCCTGTTTCTCCTTAACTGTATTTTTATCCTTTCCTATAACTTTCATTCATAGGAAGTTAGGTTTGATAATAGTAAAATAATTTCAGACTAATCAGGGGTGTAAGTGCTAATTTTTGTCAGGCGGGATCTCATAATAGGCGCAGAAATGGAAATGTGTGGTCTAGTCTCTCCTCAGCGTGCGGGGTAATGGTTGCTAGGCAGCCTCCTGTTTGTCGAGGAGAGAAAGAATTTCTTTGTCTACAGAAGTCTTCAACAATGCCTTATCCTTGGTGTTTCTGTCAAATTTATACACTGGGATAGGGCTTACTGAGCTGCAGTGATTTTGTGTGCAGTAAAACCTGCCCTGTTTGCGAGGGATGTATTGCCGAACAAGGGTCAAAGTGCAAACAGAAGTGTGAATTACTGAAACAGAGGGCTGTCACCTGGAGAAACCAGCTTGATAATATCTAGTAGGCTTAAAAGCTGCATTATGACTATTTTAATTGAATTTTATGTTATCAAAGCGATATACATACAATGGCTTAAAAAGTTGAATAGGAAACTAAATGGATTGTAACCGAAGGGCTCTCTGCTGCCTCACTTCCCTCCCTTATATCTTCCTTTCCAAAAGCAACCACTTTTAGGGGTTTACTCTCCATAACTGTAAATGATATGAATCGATTGCTGTCATTGGATTCATTGATTTTAGATGCTGTCTACTGACTCCTTTTTAGGGTAGATGAGGATTTTTTTGTCTATCCTGCCAACACTTTCATCTGCCTCCCTCATTCTCCTATTATAATTTCATTAAAATTTAGGGTTAAAGCAGCATTCAGTGTTTATATTATTAAAAAAATATCATTGTGTCATGACAGGATCACATTTAACTCTTTTTTTTTTTTTTCAGTCTGTCCTGAGGTTAAGTATTCCTTGCTTATTTGTCTGTTTAGTTTTATTTGCTTAGAATTCTTTGTATGTATCACTACATCTTCTAGCATCTTCTATTATCCTCAGTGCAATTTTCCAAAAAATTAAAAAAAAATTAAAAAATCCGGAAACTATGAATGCCAGACTTTCTCTGGATGTCTTATTACTGGAGCCTTTTCTTCTCCTGCATTCTCTAGGGCTGCTCCCAACTCCCTACCTTGGAATTCCTTTCATGTCATTCTGGGTCACATACCTTATTTCTTGCATGTCAAGCTTTCTTCTTTCCTGGTCTGCATACACCACTGTTGGGTGGAGCATATCCTCCAGTAATTTCAAGTTCAAAAGACCATCCAAGGACAGGACTGTGGTCATGACAACCTCCACCCCCCCTCTTGTGAATTAACTGTACCAAACGGAACTGAGTGTCCTCCGTGCCTGATGCATAAGGATCCATATGCTGCCTTTTCATGACCTTCCTGGATATTCCCTTTGCTCATTCCCTTTGCTATTCCCTATGTTCAGACTCCACTTTTCTGTGTAGCATGTCTTTCCGTGGTATATTCCGTCATCTGGGGGACAAACATCTCCAATAACTTGCCAGAAAAGGAACCAAGGGAGGGGAGTTTTTTGAGACCTTACATATCAGAAAATGTCCTTATGCTAGGTCACACACACCTGAGTTTCACTGGGGATCATCTAAGTTGGAAATCATTTTCTTTATTTTTTATATTTGAAGGCACTGCTCCACTGCCTTCCAGCTTCCAAGGTTTTTGTTACATGTCTGATGCATTCTGTTCCCTGAGCCTTTTCCTTCATCTTCCTTTTCCCTAGAACTTATCTCATCTTTTTAACTTCAGCGTTCTGAAATGTTGCCATGAAATATCAATTTGTTTGTATTTTCTCAAATGTTTTGCTAGTCCTTGGCAATCTCAAAACTCATGATTTACCTGATTAATGTGGGATATAGGCATCCTCCTTTGTTTAACTCTCCAGATAAATGTGAAGAGAAGCAAGGTTCAGAAACATTGGGTCTTGAACAAAGGATGAAGTAGAACAAAGACCTTTGAATCCCTTGATATCTTCTATAACCTTGGCGCTCCTATCTCTTATCTTTGCCTTCTAATCAGGTACATAGACATTATATTCTCTCTCATTTTTTCCCCCTTCTCCCATATATTAAGCTATGCCTTGAGAATGACATGATTTTTTCCCATAGTTTTCAGAATTTCAGTTTTCTTTATTTTAATAAGTATCAGCAAGATGTCATCAATTAAACACCTGTAGATCTGTTACAACATTAGGTGATAACTGTAAACATAATATTTTGTGATTATGGAAAAAGTGGTTCAAAGAGATAAAGTAACATGAACGATCACTTGGCAAAGAAGAGGCAGAGGCAAAGCATATGACCAGGTTTATCTGATTTCAAGGTCTTGCTTTCTTACCATCTTTCTTTGCACTTTTTTTTTTTTTTTCACTTTCTAGAAAGCTAAATTTCTATGCAATGGTTCGAATTACAGGATGAAAAACATCATGACTTGTTTATCAAGTTTATACATGATATCCATTTTGAAGTGTTACTTTGTATAGTCAGTAATGTAATTTAGATTCAAAATCATGTTAGAAGAATTTGCTCAGATCAACGGGATGAGGTTCACTGCGAGTAAAGGATCCTCTGCCCTTTGTTTGCCTAAGGTCTAGTTTCATATCAGCTTCAAGGGGTTCTTTATATCTTTATTAATATCATTCTGGCAAAAATATCTACTAAAGAAATAGTTGAAATACTGAAAGCATTGCTGAAACACTATTCTTTCTCAGCTTAAGTTTATGCTTTAGATTACTTAGCTTTAGAGTATTTTTTTTTTTTTTGTGGCTTTTGATTTTCAAATCATGATCTTCCATGCACTCAAGGCAATTCTTATTCTGGTGGGAAAGTTGTCTTAGTAATAATTTACATTCTGCAGGCAGTGGTGGAGAAGTTGCTTCTGCTAAAAGGAATACCATTTGTTATCACTCTTAACTGTTTTGCAAGAAAAAGAGCTTGTTATAGAAATAAGTCAATCCGTTGCTGAAAGAATAATGCTTGGAAATATGCCTGTGGACAATAAATCACCTGTTAGAGACAAGGGGAGAAAAAAACACACACAAAAAAACTCTGTGCACATTGGTGTGTGACCACTCTGGTTTTCATCCAGGAGCCTCACATGAAGAGACAGAGGGATGCTGAGCCTCTGAAACACCTTTCTAAAAATACTTACACAAGAATCCTCTTCTCGGCCTCTCCTAAAATGAAATCAAGATCAAGCAATTATATCATGATGTTGAGCTATAGAAAATGAAGTCAGAAGCAATTATATCAACGGAGACCATAGATGTGAGGATGGGCTTCCAGTTGAATGTAAGGCATGTGCAATTTAAGAAAGGATTATTCCTTCTTCAGAACCTTAAGACTTCAAAACTGAAGGAGAAGAAAAATCTATTTATTTGATACTACATATAAGCTCTTCCTATAAGATGCCCATAAAATGCTAAAGTTCCGTTTTGTATATAATCTTATGAATGGACAAGAAAATTCTGATGCTTTAATTAATTTTATATGTAGTGATAAGAATTCAAAAAATACCCTTTCTGTGAAGATATTCTTTTTTTTTTTTGTGAGGACATTCTTGATCCAACTTTGTACTATGGTATGAACTGAATTTTGTTTAGATGTCCTGATGACATACTGGGTACTTGCAGAGTATTGTTTTTAATAAAAATCCACTAGAAAGTTTGAGAATTATATATAAAATAAATAATTCTATTTTATATAAATGTAAAATACATATATATACATTTTATATATAAATTTACATAAAATTTATATAAAATTCTACATAAAATTTATATAAAATACATAAAATTTATATAAAAATTCTATTTTAATAAATAAAGTTTCCCAAATCCTTAAAATTTATCATAAAGTTTGTTATTATGATGGTTAAGTTTGTATGTCAAATTGTAGGGTGTTCTGGATGAGATTAATATTTAAATCAATATATGCAGAGTAAAGTAGATTGCCTTCTTAATGTGGGTGAGCCTCATCTAATCAGTTGAAGATCTAAATAGAACAAAAAGAAGAGCCTTGTTGAGAAAGGAGAAATTCTTCAGTAGTGTACCTTCACACTTTCTCTCCACCATCTGCTTTCTTAGTCTGAAATCTGTTGGGCTTTAGACTGAAACTATATTAAAGCTTTCTTGAGTCTGCAGCCTAGGGGTAAACACTGCAGATTCTGAATTTATCAGCTGCCATAATTATGTAAGCCAATTTCTTATAATATCTCAATCTCTCTGTCTCTTTCTGTCTCTCTGTCTCTCTGTCTCTTTCTCAATATATTTGGTTCTGCTTCTCTGGAGAACTTTGACTGATACAGATTTTGGTACCAAACTAGGGTAAAACATGTCAAGATATCTCCTTCAAAAAAAAAAAAAAAGATTTTAATAATTTATTTGATAGAGATAGAGAGAGGGGCAGGGGGAGAGAAAGCACAAGCAGGGGGAGTGGGAGACAGAGAAGCAGACTCCCAGACAAGCAGGAAGCCCGATGTGGGGTTTGATCTCATGACTGTGGAATCATGACCTGAGCCAAAGGCGGATGCTTAACGGACTAAGCCCCCCAGGCACCCCTCAAAATATCTCTTTTAACGTGAAGAGTAAGTTGTTTTAAAAGGCCCTTACAACAGCTAGTGTGTCTCTTTGGAAAGAGCACATTATTCATGTGAGTGTATTACTCCCAACTCATTGACCGAGTGATCCAAAAAGCTATTAGTTTTGAGTGTGGCTCAGAACAAGAGAAGACTCTGCCACAGGTCCAGGCTGCTGGGCCAGAGTTTTCCCTCTTGGGCCCTGAGATCCAGAATTATCCAAAGGTGCTTGAAGTGACAGACTGGGAATCTGTTTGGAGCCTTTGACTCCTATAGGTGTCACAGTACAGTCCCTCAGGATTTTGGAGCAAAGACTTGACATTCTCCACAGATGATCACCCTCGTTCTGAGACACAGCTTTGGCTCTGCTACTGTGCCTCTAGAGAGACTGTATGCTTACCCATGAGCCTCCAAATTAGCACATGGTCCGAGGAGCCCAACATGAGCCGGATGTTATCTGACTTAACAAACCACACATTTGGGGGTGTACAACAGCACTCCGCCATCAAGCGAAAGTGGGATACAACAGATCAGGCACAAGCAGACCCCGAAGACA
>CM052887.1:4526925-4536925 GCA_028534135.1 Potos flavus | reverse complement strand
TACCTATTCAGATCTTATGTGAAAAAAAATGTAACTGTTATCCCATCTCCATAAAGGCAACACAACCACTGAAAAATAAAGAAACAAGCAAGCAAGTATAAACCAGCTGTTTAAAAAAATGCAATGATTTTATTATTAAATATTATTATCATCCATGATTTCGGGTGAAACATGGCTATGTTTCCTTTTACCAGCATGCATGGTGTGAATTTCTGGTCTCCCCTAAATTCTTAATGCTATAGGTTACTTTAGAAAGGCAAAAAATAAACAACCACGTTGCAGTGAAGTCATGTGTGGACTCGGAGTTCGATTACCTGGGCTCCTGTCCCAGTTCTGCTCTTTGTAGCTGTTGAGGCAGACGTGAACCTGACCTGATCCTCAGACATCTGAGCTTTAAAATGAGGATCCTGCGTCTCCCCTTCACCCCTGTGTCTGCGAAACGGCGTTTCATATAAAGCACTTAGAACAGCCCTAGTGCACAGTATGTGCTCAATAACAGTTATCTATAAATGTCAACATTAATATTATTAGTGTTTTACTTGCCTTGTCTGCTTTGATATTGTGCTTTTTATTGCTCTCATGGAATGAATTGTCATTTTTCAATTTCTTGGAAGAAGGTCATACAATGTTGGAACAATCCGTTCCTTAAAAGTTGGTGAAACTCAGCTATGAGACATTCGGTGTTTTCTTGATGGGGTGATTTGTAGTTATTGATTCAGCTTTGTTAATGGTTATATGATTTTGAGGACGTTATATTTTTCTAGAAAACTTCCCACTTTGTCAAAGTTGTCAACTCTGTGGACATGTTTTCTTATTAAAGTATTAATATCTGATGGACCTATGCAATTTCCTTTTTTTCATTCTTCATACTAGCTACTTTTGGCCACCTTCTTATTTTCCCTCTCCTCCTCCCCATCCACCCCTGCCTCCTTCTTCAGTTCTTCTTCCTCCTCTCTCTCTCCCCCTCCTCCTCCTTCTCCCTCTCCTTCCCCTCCTACTTCTCTTCTTCTTTCTTGTCCCCTTCTTCATTTCCATCAACCTTGGTAGAGGCCTGTCTACTCTATTAACCTTTGTTTTCTTAATTACTCTTGTTCCCATGATGAGTTTTCTATTTAGTTAATTCATAACCTCTATTTTCTCCTTTAATCAGCTATTTGGATGTATATTCTTATTTTTTTAAAACTTAAATTTATGCTTAGCTCATGAACATTCCCTCATCCTATGTCCTTATATAGTATCTCACGCTGCGGTTCTACTTTATGCATGGCTTAGGTGGGCTCCACAAGCGTTGGTGTGTTCTCCTGTCATGATTTTTTAGTTACAATTATTTTTTTTACAATTTCCATTGTAATTTCTCCCTTTGTGCCTTATTTAAAAGCATGTTTTTTTTTACCCCCTTACGGTACAGAGGTTTTCCATTTATTACTCCTTTAATAAAATTCTAACTTAATTATATTATGAACTCATTAATATAAAATCCTTGAGTTTTTTTGCCACTTGGCATACTGCCTAGTAAGAAGTTAAATTTTGTAAATGTCACATGGGTGCAGGATTCTATCTCTATTCTAATAAATCAAGACTTTTTAATTTTGTTAGATAAAGTATCTTTTTCCTAACTAAAGTTTAATTACCTTGAACTTTCAATAATTTAAAGACATGTCGAAAGCTCTCAATTTGACAGCGGATTTGTCAGTTTCATCTGCCACTTAGATGTGGCTTTATAGTTACATTATTGCATTTTTTAAATTCTTAGTGCATTTATCCCATAACGGTATTTTTATTTTCAGTCTTTTTTAATCTCTACTTAATACAATACAGACCTGATACTAATATACACTTGAGGTTTTCTGGTTTTTGCTTTTTTGTTGTGATTACACACACACACACGCACACTGTTATGTTGGTTTTTTAAAACTTTCATGTCACTTTTTCAAATGTCTTACTGAAATTTAGAATCAAGTCTAAAACTTGATGAATTTTTCCATAACGAGCACACCCATGTAAGCAACATCAAATTTAAAAACAAACAAACAACACTACCAGCATCCCGGGTGGTCATTCTTTGCCCCATTTTAATCACTACCCACACTCCAAGGTTACTCTAGTTTGCCAGCAATTGAAATTTATATAAATTGAATCACAAAATGTATAGTCTTCTGTATCCGATTTATTTAACTCAGTGTTAGGTTTGTGTGTTCCTCAATACTGTTGAGTTAGCTCATTTTTATGGATGAATAGAACTTCATTTTGTGAAAATACCTGAATTTATTTATCCATTCTAAGGAAATGAGAATCTTTGTAGCACCTAGTCTGGGGTATTTAACGTGATACTGCCATGATTATTCCTATACCGAACATTTGGTGATCCATGTACTCATGCTCCATGGATATCCTTCAAAAATAGTCTCTAGCTACATTTTTCCTACACCCTATCTGACAATCTTCTTTTAAGCTCAAGTTTAGACCATTTATATTCTCAGTACATACAAAGAAAAAAGAAGGGCGCCTGGGTGGCTCAGTGGGTTAAAGCCTCTGCTTTTGGCTCAGGTCATGATCTCAGGGTCCTGGGATTGAGCCCCGCGTCGGGCTCTGCTCAGTGGAGAGCCTGCTTCCCCTTCTCTCTCTGCCTGCCTCTCTGCCTACTTGTGATCTCTCTCTCTCTGTCAAATAAATAAATAAAATCTTTAAAAAAATAAAAAATAAAGAAAAAAGAAAATCGTATATATGTATTTTATATAATTATATACATATATGTTTTATATAATACATATATGTTTTATTATATTTTTTGCCATTTTAAAAATCAGTTTAATTTTGTTTGTTTCCTTATTACATCTTTTCCTTCAACTGGCTTGCAAGTAATTTACTCTATTTCTCATTTCTATAGTTCCAGTGGGTAATTTTGAAATTTTAATGTTTACTTAGAACATTTTAAGTCCTCACACCTTACATGTTGACCAGTATTAATTCTGTTATCTTAATTCTACCCCAAATATTATCATTGCCAATATACAACATCTGTTTAAATTTTCCATTTTTTTGTAAACCCACCTTGAAGGATCATTTTTCTTTTTCCTTCAGTTCAAGCTCTAAATTTGTAAAAAAACAAAACAAAACAAAAAACGATTACTTGTATTAGTCTGAGGGTATCCCTACTTCACTTTTTCTCTTGGGAAGTTGTTTTGCTGGCTGTGCTATCACTTACCTGCCTCTTGAAGATGTCCCTCAAACATCTTTGGCTTCTGTTGTTACTGTTGTGAATGCGTTGCTCATCAAATTGATGTTTCTTTGTAAGCGATCCATGATTTCTCAGTCTGCTTTAACTAACTTTGCTTTTTCTTTGATATTTTGTTTATATTTTCTCTAAAATATGTCCAAGATTTTCTTCCTTCCTCCCTTCCTCCCATACCTTATGGCATACATTGTACTTTTGAATATGTATTTTTTTAATCATTTCTAGGGCAGTCTTAGTCATTCGTCTAATCAAGTATGGCCTGAACTCCATTCTCTGTTACTTTCTCTCTCTCTATGGCACTTTTACTCAGATATCAGTTTGAATTTGTCTTTCTATTTTATCTCTAAACTTCTATTTTGTATGTCCCTCTCTTTTTTTTAATTATGTTCTAAATAATTTCCTTACCTAAATCTGTCGATCCATTATTTTTCTCATGAGTTCTGTGTTTAATGTAAATGCACCATTTATTTTGGAGTTTTACAAATTTATATCTTGTATGTTTTGAATCTTTCAGTCATAATTATTTTGTATTCTGTGTCTGATATCTAACTCTGTTACTTATGTTTACTCTATCTCATGGTGGTTTCTTCCTCTGTATGTTTGGAATCTTCTATTGTGATCTCATACTTGGTTGAAGTTAGTGGTGGAAATCCAGACACACAATTTGTGGCTGTTTTATTCCAGGAGAATCTGCATTTGCTTCTATCGGTAATCAGAGAATGCTATCAAACTGAGACCACTTTAGCTGACTTTCAGAATTTCTAATTTATTCTAAAAATATCAATTTCTCTGTCAGCTTGCTGTTGACCCAAGGCTTAGTCTCTTGTTTAGAAGTTTCATGTTGACATTTGCTTTAAGTTTTAATTCAGATAATTTTTATGGGATTTCCCCAACTTTATGCAAGCCTATAGCTACAATTAAAAGTGTATTATGTGAAGTATATAGCTATTTTGCAGGATAAAGGGACTTCTGAATATATTGATACCCTGTTTTCTATATTTGAAATAGAAGATGTTAGTTTAGTGTTTTGTTTTGTTTTGTTTTAAAGATTTTATTTATTTATTTGACAGAGAGAGAGATCACAAGTAGGCAGAGAGGCAGGCAGAGAGAGAGGGGAAGCAGGCTCCCCGCTGAGCAGAGAGCCCGACGCGAGGCTCGATCCCAGGACCCTGAGATCATGACCTGAGCCGAAGGCAGAGGCTTAACCCACTGAGCCACCCAGGCGCCCCTAGTTTAGTGCTTTTGAGTCCACTATAATTTTTATTAGATGTTTCACTGATGTCATAGAGAGATATCACAAGAATTTTTTTTACTATAGATTCTTAATTTTAAAAAGGTCATATTCATAATTATACTATTAAACACAAAGTAAACATTATTCTTTCAGGAGGAGATGAAAAAATAATTATATATTTATAATATATTAATAGTTTATAGGTATAAATTTATAATACAAAATATTCTGTATTATATAAATATATATTACATATCATATATATTATATATTATATAAATATACATATTTATATATAAATATAATATAAAATATAAAAATAATATAAAAATATAAATTTATAGGTATAAATTCTCCTAATGTGTAAATCTTATAAAATGAATAAATAAAAGTAGTATTCATTGTCACTTTTGCGAAGACAGATGACAGCCCAGCCTTCTACATGTTCTCACACATTTCTCAGTCCCATTGCCATTGGGCAGGACCAAGTGACATATTGAGACCCATGGGCAATGGAAGAAAGTAACACATACCCTGTTCAGGAAAATGCATGAGACAGCTGAACAGACCCCTCTGGTTATCTTTTCTCCTCCCTCAGTGACAATCTACACCTTGGTCTGGCCTTCTGGAGCTAAAACGTTAAAGAAGCTTGGATTGCTGAGTCACCTCACTAAAAACAATGCCCTAGATTACTGCTCAGACCTGCAGCAAATTTTCATCTTAGTGGGATTAAACATTGAGATCTGAGACTTGTATGATTTGAGGGAAATACAGTGTGTCCATACAACAAAGAAAGAAAGAAAAAGATGAAGGAAGGAAGGAGGGATGGAAGAAAGGAAGGAAGGGAGGTAGGGAATGGAATAGAATGCTTTCTTAGACGTATGTTAATGAAAATATAGACAGAATATATATATGTATACACACACACACACAAAGTTAATTGAAGCAAACCATGAGAAATGATAGATCACTTACTAAAATATGTCAATTTGATGGGCAACAAATGTATAACAATAGAAGCAAAAAAATGATTGGACAACATCTTCAAGAGGCAATGAGGTAACAGCTGTGAGGCATCGCTAGAGCAAAACCTAGCCTTACCTGAGCAATACAGTAAAGCATGCAGTAAGGAGGATTTCCTAATAGAATTTCCCGTTCTTCACAGAAGAGTTTATGCAAACATTTTTTTTTTCTGAAATGTGTTATATTCACAGTCAATTTCTTCATCTTCCTTCCCCATGCCCAGTCTCTGTTTGCACCCAGCAGAGTGGTCTTATTCAGGAGTCCTCTGTGGTAAGTGGGCTGCTGGTCATCCATGGAGCCCAAGACAAGCTACTTCAGCACTTCCATCATCGGCTTTGTCCTCTGGCATTTATAGTAACAGGACTGTGTGAGGCTGAAAATGGTGATTGTGTAAGGCCCACATCAAGAGTGTCCAGCATGAAATATTTTCAGAAGAAAATGGCGGCTAGTTGTTTCCATGTACACACTTTATACATGTCCTGGAATAGAGTTTCTTCACAGAAAAAAATGCATCTCACGCTCACCAGTGAAACGTGAAGCTTTCACTGAAGAGAAGAAGGGAGAGCCAAGGGTTAACAGCAGGAGGCAAACACTTCATCTGAAAAGTCCTGATGAGGCTGCTCTCAACATGGCTCCTCTTCCAGATCACTTAGAAACATGGCCACCTCTCTCCCTGGAGGTGTTGTCTGTTCCTCTGCACAGGTGCCACATTATCAGATATTCTCATTGGGACTCTCTCTCTCTCTTGCCAGGCTCTTCCATCTGATATACCTATATTCCAAGTTCAATATGTGGAAAACCAGCAAACAAAATCAAAACCCTTCCAGATTTCTGGTTTGAGCTCCAATATGTAGAAACTTGAATGTATCACCCCTGCGCTTACTTATAACCAGTAAAACACACAAAAAAGTGAAAACTAGTTTTTTCTGACTCCTATAGAGAACTGAGGTCACAGGACAAATCACCCTGACTCTGCAGAGACAGGGCCATCCAGGGAAGTAAAGATGAACTCTGCTTACCTAGAACCATAACTTAAAGGAATGCTGAAATCACAATTTTCATCTATTGATGAGGGCTTAGTCTAGACTAATGTGAGTGAGAAACTCACTCCTGGGTGATGGAGTCGTTGACAGCTCCCCATGATTTCTTGTATTTTAACTCTAGGAACTCCAGGTGGGTCATGCAGTGAAGGACCAATATTCTCTCATGGCTCTGGCAGGAGGAAGTGAGGGGTAACCAACGAGAAATTTTTCAGTGTTACATTTGGCCAAGTCCTACTCTGGATGGGAGAAGTTTCTACTTGAGCCTTACTCATCTGGAGGAAACGTATTTCACTCTTCTTGTCTCCTGTAGCTTTCTTGCATCATGTAAGTGTTGGGGCAGAAGGAGAAGAAGGGAAACCAAGAAGCACATATAAAGGTCACAGTACAGGACAAAGGTTCACTTAGGGACCGAGATTCAGTAAGATGATAGAATGCTTCATTCCCCCATATATGACATCATACCTGCAGAACACAGGTATAACAGTAGATTACTGTTAAAAGAACCACACAAGACAGATTCTAATTTATGCAGAGTTCTTAGGGGAGTCCTAAGATAGTGCCACAGTGATACTGGAGGAATTAAACCGCCCAACACCCGCAGATACAGGAAACTTTGAACAGAATCCCAGTAGAGCCGGCCTATACAGATCTCACACTGAAGAATCTCTGCCTATGTTTCTACTACTAATACTTCATGTCCATCTGTCAACAACAACAACAATTACAAAGCATATTAAAAGACAAAAGAAAACCCCAAAAAACAAAAACACAGTACGAGGGGACAAGGCAAGCATCCAAGTCAGATTCAGACATGATACAATTTTTGGCATAAAAAGACATGCAATTTAAATAATTATGTTTAATATATTTAAGGCTGTATTGGGAAAAGAAGATGATATGAAAGAAGAAAGGGATAATGTTAAGAGAGAAAGAAGAAACTCTAGTAAAGAATTAAAAAGAAATGTGAGGGGAAAAAAAAAGCTATAGTGTAAATAAAGAATGCCCTAGATAAGCTCATCAGACACTAGAAACCACAAAGGGAAGAGCTAGTGAAGCTTGATGGTGAGCAACAGAAATTTCTCTCACTGAAATACAGAGAAAAAGAATAAGAGAGTGAAAATTCAAGAACAGAATGTCTAAGAAATTTTAGAAAATCTCTAATATTTATATGTATTTGAAATCACAGAAGAAAAAGAGAACAGGGCAGAAGAAACATTTGAGGTAGTAATAGCTGAGAATAGTCCAAAATTAATTATAGTTGTAAAACCACAGTTCTAAGACTCTCAGAGGACACCAAGCAGAGTAAATATTGAAAAGATCTCTACTAGGTATCTTATATTCAAACTGCAGAAAGTTAAAGACAAAGAAAAATTATTGAAAGAAATCGTGTGAAAAAAGTATCTTGCCTATGGAAAAATGATATAAATTACACAGCTTTTCATTAGAAACCATGCAAGCAAAAAGAGAATAAAATATTTTAAAAACAAGCAAAAAAAAAAAAAAAACACCCCAAAAACACCAGCACAAAATTTTCTACTGACTCTAAATGATTCAGTCAGTTAAGCATCTGACTCATGGTTGCAGATCAGGTTATGATCTCAGGGTCGTGGGGTCGAGCCCTGTATCAGGCTCCATGCTCAGCAGGAAGTCTGCTTGAGGATTCTCTCTTTCCCTCTCTGTCCGTCCCTCCCCACTCCCATTGCAGCATTCTGCCTCTCTCTCTCAAATAAATAAATAAATCTTTTTTTTTTTTTTTTTTTTTAAGTGAAGAACTACCTTCTCAGATAATCAAAAACTGAGGAAATTGTTGCCAGGAGAACTGGCCTACAAATAATATGAAAATAGTTTCCTCAGGGAGAAGGAAAGCAATATTGTTCATAAATTTAGATCTTCGAAAAGAGAGAACAATTAAGAGAAAGAATAAATAAAGGTATTTTTTAATTTTTCTTGTTCTTACACAAATAAAATAATCTGATTAGGTTTTTGTTGATTAAAGAAAATGAATTAGGGGTGCCTGAGTGGCATAGTTGTTAAGCATCTGCCTTTGGCTCAAGTCACGATCCCAGGGTCCTGGGATCGAGTCCCCCATCAGGCTCTCTGCTCGACGGGAAGCCTGCTTCTCCCTCTCCCACTCCTCCTGCTGTGTTCCCTCTCTCGCTGTGTCTCTCTGTCAGATAAATAAATAAAATCTTTAAAAAAAAAGAAAATGAATTAATAACTAATAATTCTCCAGAAAAGAAAATAACAATCACAGGTGGTAAATTTTACCAAATAGGGAAGAACTGATGTCAATTATCTGCAATCTCTTCCAGAAAATAAAAGCAGAGGAAAGTATTTCTTTAATATTTCTAAGAGGACAGTATTACTCTAATACTAAAACTAGATAGAGGTAATCTAAAATGGGAGCACTACAGATAAATATATCTCATGAACTGAGATGCAAAAATTCTAAACAAAATTTGTCAAATCAAATCCAAAAATATAAAAAAGTATTATACACCAAAAAAAGGGGAGATTTGTCACACGCATGCAGAAAGAAGTCATAATTTAAAAATCAACGTAATTCTCCACATTAATGGGCTATACTGATTTTAAAATATATATGGAAAGGCAGAAATGCAAAAGGCAACACAGTATAGAAGTAGAGGAATGGGAAGAGGAAGAAGAAGGAGGAGAAGGTGAGGGGGAGGAGAGGGTAAAGGGAGGTGAAGGGGGAAGAAGAGGGGAGGAATGAGGGAAGGAAAGAGAAGGCAGGGAGGGGTAGAAGAAAATTAGGGAGTCACACCACCCAATTGCAAAAGTTACTAGAAGATTCAATGATTAAGCATTGTTGTATTGGCAAAAGAATAAAAACATACTGGGGATAGAATAGAAAAACTAAAAAAGAGACCCATTATACAATCAACTGATTTTTGACAAAAGAGCAAGGGGAATTCAGTGGAGAGAGCATTTTCAACAACTACTGCTGAACCAAGTGGAAAATTGCTTGCCAAAAAATGAACCTTGACACAGACCTTCCTTAAACCTTTCATAAAATATTAACTCTAAGTAGACCACAGACTATTGTGAAACACAAAACTCTAAAACTTTTAGAAAAAAAAAAAAAAAACAAACACAGGAGAAAATGTAGGTGACCTTGAGTTCGGCAATGCCTTTTTAAGATATATACAAAAGGAAATTAAAAAATTGATCATTTGGACTTCATTAAGATTAAAAATATTTGTTCTACAAAAGATGCTTTTAAGAGAATGAAAACAAAAGAAAACAATTTTGTCTAGGAGAAAATAATTGCAGAGTAAGGTATTGGGACAATAAGGTAATAGGACATATATCCAAAGCATATTAACTTAAAACATTCTTAAAATTCAGTAATAAGAAATCAAAACCCGAGTAAAAAATGAACAAATATACCAACAGGTACCTCACCATAAACAATATACAGAGAAAATAAGCATATGAAAACAA
>CM052887.1:4504400-4526425 GCA_028534135.1 Potos flavus | reverse complement strand
TGGGTAGATCAGTCATGGTGCCCAGTTGTTGGGTCAAACACTAGGCAAGAAGTTGCCATTATGGTATTTTTAGATGTGATTAACATTTAAATCAGTAGCCATCAAGTAAAGCAGATTTGCCTTCAAGAGTTGGATTTGCCTCATCCAATCAGTTCAAGGCCTTAGGAGCAAAGATTGCAGTTTCTTGAAGAAGGAATTTAGCCTGAAGACTGCAATACAGAAACCCTGCCGAAATTTCCAGCCTGCTTGGCTTGCCCTGCAAATTTTAACTCTTACTTGTGTTTCTAGCCTGCCTCTTGCCCTGTGGATTTCAGGCTTGCCAGCCCCCACAAGCATGTGAGCCAATTTCTTAAAATGAATGATCTCACTTGTATATCTTACACATAAAAATAATATATATGTATATATATATATACATGTAAAACATTCGTTAATGTATATATTTTATTGGTTCTCCTTCCCTGGAGAACTGTGACTAATGTTCTTGGCTGAACTGATTGATGACATGGTTATGAGGGTAATAGGAACTCTCGTTCATTTTTGGTGTGGATGCAAAATGGTTCAACTACTTTGGAAGACAGTATGGCAGTTTCTAAAAGATCTAATGTGATGAGGGAAGAGAAGGCGAACTGAGGACCAAGCTGAAGCTGACACCCCACAGCCGCCCACCCTCCGCCGTGAGGTAGATGGGACTTTCCTCAGGCACTCTTGGCTGCCCTATAGGAAAAACAAATAGTTAACCTTTAGAGATCACAATCCTGCAAGACCTGAGTCTCCCTCTGTATACAGATGTCCTAGTGATTTACAAGGAAGAAGCTTTCTTACCAATAGCCTAACTTCCACAGACACATAACTCAGTTTCCTAAAGCCCTAACATCACCGTCCCCTCCATAAAATTGAGGGAGGCTGAGGCAGAAGGAAATGTAAATAAAATTGAATTTCTTTTAAACCTGCAGCCCATTGATAAGGACCTGTGATAGGAGGAATGTAACATTCTTCCAGGAAGCTCCCAACTATCTTCATGTTAATGCCTTACTAGAGGGGTAAACAACCTTAACTTGACAATAACGTGGCCCCCTATATCCTGTGAGTCTTCTTTAATGTATGGAAGTTCTTTCTCTGGAAACCTCCCTTTTTTTCTTACCTCCCCTAATCCCATAGTATATAATCAGCCACCCCTCAGGACCCCGAGGCAGCAGCTCTTTCTGCCCATGGGTCCTGTCTCCATGCTTTAATAAACATGAGAGACTGTGGACTCTGAACAACAGACTGAGGGTTTTGGAGGGGAGGGGGGCGGGCGGATGGGTCGGCCTGGTGGGGGGTATTGAGGAGGGCACGTATTGAACGGAGCACTGGGTGTGGGTTCATGCATCTTGGAACACTGGAAAAATAAAATTAAATTAAGAAAACAAAACAAACGAACAAAAAAACCCCCCACCATTTTGCACCAAAGATGCTTCAAGAATTCTTTCTTAGTCGTTGGCTCTGGACTCCACCCCACTGAACCTCACCTATAGTCCAAAACCCACATCAAATATTGTCTTACCATGTGAGTCAGTAATTACACCCGGAAGTATTTACCAAACTGATTGGAAAACGTATGCCTTCTCGGAAACCTGTAACCCAATGTGTAGAGCAGCTTTATGGATAATTACTAGACACCGGTAGTAACTCCACGTCCTTTAGTAGATGAATAGTGAACAAATTATGGTTCATCCATACATAGAATATTTGGCCGAAATAAAAAGAATCGTGCTATCAAAAGACATAAATGAATTTTACATGTGTATTGCTAAATGAAAGAGGCCTTTCGGAGAAGATTATATACTGTATGATTACATTTTCATGACATTCTGGAAAAGCCAAAACTACAGCAACATAAGGAAAGCAACAGCTGTCAAGGCAGCCTGCGGGTCTCTGCTGACTTGCTCCCAGTTAAATCGGTGGAAGTGTAAAAATCAACCATTTAAAGCCTCTGGAAATAATCCTAAGGACAAACAGCAAAGGAAGAAACATCAATTCCAAAAAAAAAAAAAAAATCCATGAGATGTCTGCAGGAGAAGTGAGAGTCTGTGATGTCTGAGTGAAGCCACTCTCTCTGTCTTGAATCCCAGGTCTCCCAGGCAGAGATGTGCCCCCAGACCGCGGCAGCAAGAGCATGGAGCTCCCAGTCCCCTCAGGTCCTCTCTTCATGGAGAACACCCAACTCCCACATTTCTCATCCTGCTCGCAGCAACCTGTTCCTGAGGGGAAGCCCTGGGTGAGTGTGGTCAAGAGATGGGAACCGCTTCTGCCCACCCCCGCACTTGCGCAAGAAAGTCTCTACCCCGAGGTGGGGTAGAGGATGGGAAACAGATGGCAAAGCAGATAGCTTGATTTTTCTTCCCTAAGAAATGAACTTTATTGGCAAAAGTGTATGGAAAAGTTCAAACCTAAGAGTAATCTCAAGGACAGTGGAGGTTGTAGGGAAAGGCAACTGGGGGGCGTTCCTGGTTTTGATGAAGAGAACAGCCTGGACTCTAGACGGTGTGGTCTGAAGGACAGAATAGGGTAGAGCAGCTGGGAGGAGATCTTCTGGTGTCAGGAGACCTCAGAAATAATTGCTACACAGAAGTCACAGTTTGATTAGATGTGTTTGGAGAACAATGTAGGTTCCAGGGCATTGGAGGAACCAGCCAAAAATATAGCAGATGGATGTAGTCAGCGGGAGAGAGAGAAAGAAAGAGAGACAGAGAGAGAGAGAAAGAGAGAGAGTGCCTTACCAATAGCACTGTGCTGTTAGTAGGGAAATTGTCTGAGTACACGATGCTGGACCTCCCCAAGGAGCAAAGTCAGAGATTTAGCCCTGGCATTGAGGCAGAAGGGAAAGGGGGACAGGGCAGGGATCGGGACTGGGAGGTAGACTTCATAAAAATTATCCAGCCAGTTAATAGAAAATAAACAAACTAATAACAATAACAATCTGGTATAGAGAAGGAACCAATAACCACAGCTGATGCAATATATTATCTAAAATGCCCAGATTCTTTAAAAAAAAATCAATAAACTAAAATAAAAAATCTCTAAATAGCCATTATAGATGTGTTCACAGAACTAAAGGAATGCAAAGCATGATTATATAAGTAAAATATGAAGACAGCATTGTATCGAATAGTAGAGAATATCAATAAAGAGACAAATTATGAAAAGAAACCAAATGGGAATTCTGGATTTGGTATAACTTTGAAAAGTACGGTAAATCTCTGGAACTCATTTCATCTTTCAAAACTGAAACTCTATACCCATTAACAAAAGCCTATTCTCCAGCACCCCCAGCCCTTGGCCATTGCCATTCGACTTTCGGTCACTATAATTTTGACTACTCTAAAAACTCATACAGTATTTGTTTTTTTGCAGCTTATTTCACTTAGCATAGTGTCTTCAAGGTTCATTTATATTGAGGCGTATGTCAGATTCCCTTACATTTTAACACAATATTATTCCATCATATATATATGATGGAATAATATATACATATATTATATTATTATAATATATATTATAATATATATATCATATATTGATATATATCACTAGGACATATATATATCTATATATATATAGATATATATATATATCACGTTTTGCTTATCCATTCATATGTTGATAGACACTTGGGTTGCTTCCAGCTTTTACCAATTGTGAATGATGCTGCTCTGAACATGGACATACAAATCTGTCTTTGAGACTTTTCTCAGTTCTTTGGGGTATATACCAAAGAGCAGTGGAATTGACGGATCATGTAGAAATTCTATTTTAAATTTTTTGAAGAACTGCCGTATTATTTTCCACAGCAAGTGTACCATTTCAAATTCCCAATAGTGGGGGGTACCAATTTCTCCACATCTGTGCCAACACTTGTTATTTCTCTTTTGTTTTTGTTTTTTGCTGGATTGCTTGCTTGCTTTTACAATACCCATTTTAATGTATATGAGGGGTTTCTCATGGCAGTTGTGATTTGCATTTTCCTAATGACTAGTGATGTTGAGCATTTTTTCCTGTACTTGTTAGAGATTTCTGTATCTTCTTTGGAGAAAAATCCTTTCACGTCCTTTTTTTTGTTTTTGAATCAGATTATTTGGGGTTTTTGTTGTTGTTGAGTTTTAGGGATTCCTTATATATTGTGAATATCAATACCTTCTCAGATATATAATTTTCAAACACTTTCTCTCATTCTGTGTTTCCTTTTACTGTCAACCCTTGTTGAAATCATTTGACCGCATATGTGAGGCATTAATTCCGAGCTCTCTATTCCATTTAATCTGTTTATATGCCTGTCTTTTCATCAGGGTCACACTGTTTTGATTACTGTAGTTTTGTGAGAAGTTAGAAAATCAGGAAAATCAGGAAGTGCGAGTCCTCCAAGTTTTGTTTGTTCTTCATTTTCAAAATCATTTTGGCTATTTGGGATCCCTTGAGATTCCATATGAATTTTAGGATGGGTTTTTCTACTTCTTCAAAAAACATTGAGATTCTTTAATAATTTGTAGTATTGATATCTTAGTAATATCAAGTCTTCTAATCCATGAACATCTGCAATTATCTTCTAACAATCTTCTTCATTTTTTCATCAGTGTTTTAATAGTTTGTAATTCTCATTGTTTGAGTTCTTCCTCCTTTGCTTCTTTATTCTTTTTAAAGCGATTGTAATAAAATTACTTTCTTCATTTCTGCTTTGGATTGTTCATTGTTAGTGCACAGAAATGCAACTGATTTTTGCGTGTTACCTTTGTATTCTGCTACTTTGCTGAATATGTTTATAGGTCCTAATAAGTGTATGTGTGTGTGTATATTTCGGCGTGTGCGGAATCTCTATAGAGTTTTCTACATCTAAGATTGTATCATTTGTAAACAGAGTTGATTTTATTTCTAAGCTTTTAAATAGAGATAAGTCACTTTTAAATTTTCCAAAATTATTCCCTAGATTTTTTTTCTGTTTTTCAATTCTCATGGACTCTATTTTATTGAGAAGGTAGCCACCAAAGTCATTGTCTAAAAGAAAACTCTGATAATTCCTTTCCCTTGCTTATAAACCTCTAATGCCGTCCACTGACTAGAGATTCAGTTTCAAATCCTTTCCTCTAACTTTTTTTTTTCCTTAGATTCCCCTCTAGACACTCAAATCATGTGTCTTAGGTCCCCATCAGCCCATATTTCTTACTTCTTCTGCCTAACATTTCATGTTCTTTTACACCATTGTGCTTTTCACAAATATCATCTTTTCCTGGTATTTTCTTTTTGTTTACTTATTTTTATTTGTTCTGTTTGTTTTACTGGGGAAACTACTTCGTCCTACAAGATGCAGTGAGAATGCAGTCTAATCAGTAAACATTTCTACTGACCAGAGGGAATCATCGGCTTTCCCTATCTGAATTTGCATAGTAATATGTGCAGACCACTAGAGGAACAGCAGCTACATTGTAACTTAATATCCTTTATTTTCTGGAAGAAGAAAAGAAAAAAAGATAAGGTTTAAGATGAAGAAACTGAGAAAAATTTGCCCATTTTTAATAAAGGTACATTCTGGAATTTTTATTTACATTTTGTATGACCTAACCACATGATTTTATTTCCTACTGAGTTATATAGCCTCAAATTAATGTAACATTCACTCAACAAATAGATGATACTTTATGGGTAATTTTCTGGAGCTCAATACACAAAGGGTTTCATAGAAACGAACATTGTTATTGGAAAATATTTACTAATACCGTGTTTCATAATATAAGATTCCATTTCTTCTGATTAAAAGCCACTCCTGTGCTTTGTATATACTTAAATTTCACAGCCACATTTTCAAACTGTCCTCATTAACCCCACATTTTATTTTTTAATTTTTTTTTAAAGATTTTATTTACTTATTTGACAGAGAGAGAGAGATCACAAGTAGGCAGAGAGGCAGGCAGAGAGAGAGGAGGAAGCAGGCTCCCCGCTGAGCAGAGAGCCCGATGTGGGGCTCGATCCCAGGACCCTGAGACCACGACCTAAGCTGAAGGCAGAGGCTTAACCCGCTGAGCCGCCCAGGCACCCCTTAACCCCACATTTTAAATGGAAACTTGAGAATGAGAGAACTAAAAAGCTTTCATTCATGCCATTTTTTTGTCAACCTTTGGAACCTGCAGTCTTTACCAACATGTGCCGCTTAAAATTGGGTGAACTGAAATCCTCAGTGCATATGTTTGGTACAACATACTTCATAAAAACAACTTTTAAAAATGATAAGTCATGAATAATCCTTATTCTATAATTACCTTTAAAATACTTAGAGCTGGTAAAAATGTTGTTAGAGCTCAAAGGAAAAGAGGTACAAACTAGAATATTTCTAAGACCTTCGGGACATTGACCTTGAGAAACTTCTCTCCCATTCTCCTTCACTTGTGTGGTAAGCTTACTTACTACTGTCCTCTGCTAAGAGCATTTTCCAGAAATCAGAGTATACATTCATTGGTAGGCCTGGAAACACACTTCTACGTTTAGATATCTCATGGAAGAAATTAGTAGTTTCTAACTGGTTTTCATTCCCGTGATGAGGGTCTACTTTTCAAAGCCCTCAGTGAGTTTTCTCCTCTCCCTGCTGACTCTCCTCTGGCCCTAAATGGTGCGTTTAGGGTTCCTTTTACATGTGCTTTTCCAGGCTCAATGTCTCCCACCGTTTTAATCCTTCTTCACTTTACCTTTCTGCCATCTAATCACATTAAAACAAACCTAATTATAATGATAACCCTCCTGTGATCAGAAATAAATTTTAAGAGAAAAAAACTACTATAGTCCAATCTGCTTAAACATGGGTTCTTTTTTTTTTTTTTGATGGAAATAATCTTATAAAATAGTATAAAGGTAATTAATGATCATTTAACTACGATTATGTAATAACATGGCTGGTTTATGGCTTCAAGAACCACTATGCTTTTTAGTAACAATGGGCTAAGACAATGGGCTTACTTTGGATTTTTAATCTCCATAAAACTGTTTTCTTTTTAAAACAAAAGCCCTCTGAGCCCTATAGGACCAGGCTGGAGCCCTGGGGGGGAAAAAAAAAAGCCTGGGAAAGACTGACCCACTGTGCCTCTAGGTAAAAACATTGGTAAAGGTTATACTACTTTGGGGGTTTTATTAGGGCTCCATTTACAAAGTTCTATAGGCTCTTCTATTTTTAGTGCAGTTTTGCAGAACTTGCCTGTGCTAATAACAAGGAAGGAAAGCCCTTGTAAATTACTTTTATTCTCAGTTCTTCAAATTTCATAATAGCTTGTTCAACACTAATAATTCTAGGACAGATGCTCAATTATTCTGCCATGAACAAAGCCAGAACTTTTGTGACTAACATTCCGTCTCTTAAACATGAATTATTCTAAATTGTAACTTCAAGGTTTTGTTCTAGAGATTCCAGTTAGCATGCAACGATGGTCACCTTTTTCCTTCAAATGACTCATCATGTAAGAAGTACTACATAGAATTTACTCCTTTCTTGTCACCTTCCCTGTGCTTCCCAACCTTAGAACTTCTATCTTTCTGGTATTTGATAAGAAAGCAAGAGCCTACTTTTACCCTTTGGAATCACATCGTTCTGTGGCAACCAGCAGCACCACTGTGTTGTAAGATGTAGTAAGAACAGCTGAAGAGGCATAAAAAGTATTCAACCAAAATCTGATTACTACGGTAAACAGACTGATGAACCACATTTAATGCCTTAAAATTACCTCTGCCAAGTTTTTAGAGGTTTGAATTTGAAAGTAAATTTGCAGCTGACATAGTGTACCTGCCATGGAGGGAAATATTGAAATGCTTAACATTTCCTAGAAAACTGGCTTAGAACCGGGTACTATTGTTTAACTCAAGCTTCTACCCTTTTACTTGGTTAGCAAGGCTTAATATTTGCTGCATATATAAATGTATGTATATATAATCATCTATAAATGAGATAAATGTATGTATATATAATCTAAAACATACATTATAAGTAAATGTATGTATATATTATTAATATATTATTATATATTATATTGTATATATAATAATATGTATTATTATATATAATTATATATATACATACATACATATATATAAAGGATAAAGAACATATATATATATATATAACACATATATATAAAGGATAAAGAATGCTCACATATATGAATTCTAAAGATTTTATTTATTTATTTGACAGAGAGAGACAGCAAGAAAGGGAACACAAGCAGGGGGAGTGGGAGAAAGAGAAGCAGGCTTTCTGCTGAGCAGGGAGCCAGATGGGGGGCTCGATCCCAAGACCCTGGGATCATGACCTGAGCTGAAGGCAGATGCTTAATGACTGAGCCACCCAGGTGCCCCTCACATATATGAATTCTAACAAACATTCCTCCTTGCACTTTGGTAAAAATCTTTGAATTAATAATTATGTAATTAAAATTCCCATAAAGTCCTAGAGAATACTCCTCAGATTGTTTAATGAATAATCTCTCTGAGCCTATAGAAGAACCCTCATGACCCCTCTCCCATGCTGGTTCCTTCCCTTCCATTTTCTTACAAAATGATAATGATACAAAATGACTTGCCAAAAAAAAAAAAATAAATAACAATAAAATGTCACTGAGACTAAGAGAACTATTCCAAATTTGGGGAGGAAAAAAGTACAATATGTCATTTTCAAATTAGAGCAGTGTTTAACAAGCCCAATCAGGGATTATTTTATCTCCGTGTTTGACTGTTACTTTCTATTTGGATACATTCGAGACACTGTGAAGTTATATATTAGCTTGTAGATTTTTGTTGTGTACAAATGGTAACCCTGAAGGTTATGGGTTTATTGCCATGTAAGACATTAACCTATTCTGTACCTATCTAATGTAGCAATCTTAATATGATCTTAATCTTAATATGATTTTTAAAACAAAAACAAACCAAAATACCCCCACCAGTTCCTCAGATATTGTATTCTTTCCATATTTGTAGAAAGGGAATGCTTTTAACTATTTTGAAATTTAATTTTGATTGCGATTACTGTCATTTACACTGATCTCCCATGGTCAGCTATAAGGGGTTGACTCTTCATGGCCATCAGGGATGTGAATTGAAGTTAGCTGTGCTGCCAGGGTCTTCTGTGGGGCAGGTGCTTGCCATCAAGCTATGACATCCTGGCCCTCTCTATTCCTTCTGAAGGAACACAATAATACTTTGTATAAAGAGACTTTATCCTACCGCCTCATCATCCAGTAAACAGCTATTGTATGCCTATCATTAAATGAACACTATACACAATTTCAAGAAAACAAAGCGACACTGAATATAATAGATTTCGAGGAATTATCTTGTGATTTCATTTTTCAAATGCACTCATCTCTTTGCCCTAATCACCACCCTTTTGAACACACACACCACCATACCACTTTTTTCTTTTCTCTATTTAAAAAGGGAATAAGAATGTATTTATTACTTTTTTAAAGGCAATTTTGCCTTCTCTAACAAACCTCTGTATTTTACTCTGTCTGTAGGAGAATATGTATGATATATTCATTCAGTCTCTACTCTGATCATACCACTCACTTAACTAACATAAGCTTGGCTTAGGATTCAAGGAAGAATTGAGTTTCTTGATTGCATAGAAAACAACCTTTGGCAATGGGGACAAAAGTCATCTCAGTGTCCATCTTGGTTTTCCTTAGAAAGCCAGACGCTATTGAATAATCTTTGTTTTAGTATTTTACACTTTTTGTTTAATTTACATTTACATGTAAATTTAATGGGGTTGACTCAGTGTAAATTTACATTTACATTTACACATAGGGTCTTGGCAATAATGGTGAATTTATTCTAAGTTCAATGGGAAGACCAAAGGATTTTAAACAAATGCATGGGATAATCTGTTTTAATGTTAAGATAAAGATAGACTAGGGGTGCCTGGGTGGCTCAGTGGGTTAAAGCCTTTGCCTTCCGCTCAGGTCATGATCTCAGGGTCCTGGGATCGAGCCCCGCATCGAGCTCTCTGCTCAGCGAGGAGTCTGCTTCCCCCTCTCCCCTCTCTCTCTGCCTGCCTCTCTGCCTACTTGTGATCTCTCTCTCTCTCTGTCCAATAAATAATTAAAATCTTTAAAAAAAATGGAAATGAGAATTCCATAGTTCAGTTTTGCTAAACTGTATGTAAATGTTCTACATACCTTTATTATTTTATATCTTGCTCAGTGCCTCTTTGTTCACAAAAGGCACAATTGATCCATTGAAGTTTTGATCTGTTGTATTAGGCACTGATCCTATTGACAGGGCTGTCAATAAAAGAATAATGCCTCATATGTAGTGGAATTTATATACAAAATAACAGAATGTGAGACGGTATCCCCTATTTCAAAGAGAAAAAGGATATTCAAGTTGGCAGTGAGAGAAAGTTGATGGTGGTAACCTGTTAGTCTCTGCAAGCTGCTGGTCTTGGGGGTCCCAGGCCATGGAGTAGAGGGCACCAGAGACCAACAAGAACATAGAGATCTGAGCAGGTGGAAATCAGAATCAGTGAAACCTTCTAGCGGTCCATCGGAGCAGAAAGCAGAAGACCTGCCTCAAGAAAGAGGTTCTTCAAGAACTGTAGAAGCTAAGGTAACCCCAGATGTAGACAGAAGGTTCAAGGTTCATGCTGGAATAGTAAAGACAGCCAACCAGGAGCACAGATGACCAAGGCCAGGGGCAGCACTGCCCCTCGCTCACATAACTGTGTGGAGTAGGACCACCTGTCTACTGAGTGTCTGTTTTCATATCAATATAAATCATGCAAACACATCAATAAACAAAATATGCTCTACCAATATGGTCACCAGAAATACGTTCTTGGTGACAAAATTTATGTCTGTTAAGCTAGTTTTTCATGAATGAAAATGGGTAAAATATTAAGAGGATAGCTGGAATATTGCCTGAGCCTTGATCTTGAAAGGAACTGACAATGATTGAATGAGTAATAATTAAATTAAAGACATTCATAAATCATATTATTTTATCTTTATTCCACAAGATTTATTTTTTACTCTCATTTCAACAAATTCACCAATTATGTAATTATAATCAATGTGTTCACATCATTTCTGTGGTACTGTCAGTAATGAGCCAAAGAATTTAAAATCAAAGTATAATTGTATTTAAAGTGAAAATAATGACAAATTATTCATTCCAGACAAATAGAATTAAACAGAAAAAATAAGAGGTTGCAAACATGTTCACGTTATCCAAGTTATATTTCTTCTAAAATATTCATAACTATCTAGTGAAATAAAAATTCAAGCTTTGGCTCTTGGTTAAGCTGGAGTAACAGAGACTGGATAAGCTTTCCTCCCTGAAACAAAAAATATACATTAAAAACTGGTCTTAAAGACACTGGACATGAGGTAGACCAAGGGTAGTGATCCCTGAGAGATGAAAAACACAGGAAGTGAGGCTGCAGTTGCCTCCGCCTTCCAGGGAAGGAGCATCTGGGAGAACGAGGTGGTGAGTTCTTACCTTACAAGGCAGCAGAGAAGAGAGTCAGCAATCCCTCCCCTTTGTTCAGCTCAAATGTGAGGAAGCTCCTCCAGGCCCTGGAAGGAACCATTTCCAAAAGGATGAGAGGTAATAGACCCTGGTTTTCACACAAGCCTGAGAATGGTGTTTTGGTGCTTTCTCCCAACAACCAGATAAGAAAACCTCAGGGCTTGTGGGATACCAGATACAGAGAATATGTTTCCCATGAGGAAATGTTTGAAGGTGATCAATGCATTCTTGATAGACAAAGCAGAAGCTGACACCATGCAACATCCCTCCATCCCCCACTTCTGAGTGGAACTTGTGTGACACTCTTCCAAGAATCTCCTATCTTCAGGTTAATGCCTTGCTATAGGGGAAAAAACAACCTTAACTTGACAATGGCAAGGCCTCTGATATCTTGTAGGTCCTCTTTAGCATATGAAAGTTCTTTCCAAACTTCCCTTTTTCCTTACGTCCCCCAACCCCATAGTATGTATTTGGCCACCCATCACAACCCCAGTGCCCACGGGTCCTGTCCCCATGCTTTAATAAAATCACCTTTTGCACCAGAGATGTCTTAAGAACTCTTTCTTGGTCGTCGGCTCTGGACCTCACTTATATTCTAAAACTTTGCCAATAATGGCGATGGTTTCTTGAATATATGGATGTATGTCTTTCAAAACTTTTCAGGTTGTACACCTTAAATATGTCCACTTATTGTATGTCAACTGTGCCTCACAGGTTGCCTTGAAATTTACAAAGTAAATGCAAATATTATCAATCGACATGTGAACCTTAATTTAAAATATTTAAGTCCAGATGGAATTACATTTAAAAAGCAATTGAACCTTAAAAATATTCTTATAAGAATAAAGCTTTTGTGTCCATGTCATGGTCAATGAGAGCCATCAGTTTCATGGTTCATGTATGGCGTCTAAGCTCACATATGCATATCGACTAGAAGAAAATGTAATGGTTTCATCTTTTTTTTTTTTTGTAATGATTTCATCTTACAAAAAACCCTGTGCCGACACCACACCATGTCACCAGTTACCTCCAGAACTGTAAACTGGAACAGAAAAAAAGCAGAAAATGGACTCCCCACAGGTCTGGGAAAAGAAACCCCATTATGCAAGGATCTGGGGCATCCCTGTTTCCTGAGAGGGAGTTTCGTCAAGTTCACCAGCTGATCTCTCATCTAGGTTCTGTGGCAGCCCATACTCCCCTCACTTGGAGTCAGTGTCCTACCTCAACATCAGCAGCTTCCTGGCCTTCCGCTGCCATCTGCTGCGATTTCAAAGACGCGGGGCCAGCAACTAGGAGAAGTGCCTCTGTGGATAACAGTATTGGTCAGAAAGAATGCCCAGAGAGGAGGTTCTCCTGTGCTAGTGTCCAAGGCAAGACCCCAGGGAGGGATGGGCATTCAGTTCTCTAGTAAACTTATTTTTAGTCTGTTTTATGATAAACAGGAACATCTAAGGCAAAACTTGGGGCATGGCCCATCTCCCTGGGTTGGATGGACCGACAAGCCAAAAGGGCAGGCTTTTTCACTCAGTGCTGAGTCACATAAGCTATTTCTTTCTTTCTGTTTTTTTTTTAAAGCTATTTCTCATAAAATACTTTCTGAATTCCTCTGGGTAATGGCCAGGATCTAGGATGAAACTATATAGGGTAAGAACAAGTATATCCACTTGAGGGTAATGGATATTTCCAATGGAAAATGAGAGAGAAGGAGGAGGAAAAGCAGATATTTCTCTGAGTAGTGCATTAGTGTGGTCTGCATAGAACATCCTTGGCCCCAGTAAAATGATTATATTTTAGCTCATTGCTTATGATTACCAAAATAATGTTTTTCTTTTAAAACGTGATTTCTCAGAGGGTACCAGTTTACCTGGTACCACTAACAGAGAGATCCTGAGAGATGCTCCCTGATTAAAGAAATCCCTGGACCCTCAAAGAAATGCAATTATGCAGATTTATGTAAATGACATGCAAATCACCTTGTAAATAAAGTGTGCAAGGGATGAGAGCAATGCTCCCAAGCTGTGACTTGTCAGTCTAAAGCTGTTTAGTGGAAAAGGATGCAAACCCTGATGCAAACAAAAGCTGAATTATGGAGGCTAAACCTCATTTCCTACATCTCTTTTGGAAATAATTGGATTCGGGTGGGATTAGGAGTCATTCTGGCTAACAAGATAGAAACGTATCCCTGATTATCCTAAATATGAAGCAATACAGATTTCTCTACTATAGCCACAGCCCACTCAGTATGGCATTGTGTTTTTAGGCATAGCTTCGGAGTGGTAGTAATGAGTCTCCAGTCCCTCCTCAGCCAGTCATTGGCTGTCAACTCTGCAGTATTTCTTGACCTTCCTTGAGGCTCAGCTTTCCTGTCTATGTTATTGCAGAGATAAAATGGTTAATCTATGAAGCAGCAAACCTGGCCCCGTGCCACACCAAGTGCTCTATGCTTGGTCACAGCTCGTACTTGTATTTATCTCTTTTTAAAATAAATGTATTCCAAACAATCTATTGACTTTATCCGTTGGTTGTATAAGCATACATAAGCAATAAAAATTGTAAATAAAAGTAGCATATCAGAAAAGGCACTTGCAGACCATCAGAACCTCTGAGGAAATCTTCACAAAGACAAAACAGAGAAAATTGGGTTTCATAAGCAGAAGCAGGCAGGAAGACCGGAGCTGCAAACCCAGACGCGAGTGCTCAAAGCTCACAAGGAACAAACACAAAATCACACATAAATCAGTTGAGCCCATCGCACTGTTTATTCCTCCTCCTCCCTTGAGTTCTTCCCAGTGTCTGCGTTCGCTCCAGACGAAGCTATGATCATCAAAGGTGGAAGGCCAACCTGGGGGTGTGGTGAGTGATGTCTCCTGAGAACCAGAACTTCCGGTGACTCCAGCCTTTCATGAGTCATGAACATTAAGCACAGTAAAAAAAAAAAAAAAAACCAACTTGTTTAAGAAGAACATACTTTCTTGAGTACAGAGTTGCCCTTCTTTTTTTCCAAGTGCGTCTTGTCAGGAAAAAGGATTGTCCCATTATTGAAGCAACCCACACAGCTCCCTTCTCTCCAGTAATCTAATTTGTATTCCATTTACAAATATGAATCAACAGTCAAGGACCAGCAGGCATATGAAGAAAGCAGAGCCTCGAGAAATGGGCCAGCAGACCCTAGAGCAAACAAAGATAATTAAAGTTTCTAAGAGAGTTTAAGCATATTTTAATTAGTATCCTAAAAAGTGCTCAGTTTATAAGATAAGCATAGCAATGGATTGGCCAGAGTGATTTTGGTCCCAAGCCCCTTCCCCAAGAGAGAGGAGGCAATGTCTGAGGACATTTATTTCTTGCTGTACTCGAGCAGCTAGAAGCCGGTGATGTTGCTACGGATTCTACAGTGTGCAGGACAGTTAAATACATATGTAATGTAGGAGGGAAGTTTAGACATTCTGATTCCATGGGACTAAGAGCCAAGCCAGTGACAGTGATTTTGATAATAAAAATAAAGTACATCTCCAGTGCCTCGGATTTGAAGAATGAAGATATCAAAAATAAGAGACAGAAAAATGCTGTCAGTCATGAAGGAAAGATCCAAGGTATCTCAGATCTATTAATAAGCACATAAGCAGCAACAACTGAGGAGAAAGAATGTTTTCCGGAGTTCACGTTTGAAAAAGCCTATGGTGTGTCTAGCTTGGTTAATAATGATGACCCATATTTACAAAAATCCTTCCGAAACTAAAAATCTATTATGATAATGAAAAAGATAAAATCACAAAAGGAAACAAATGTGGGGGAGATAGGACAAGGTTAGGTGCAGTTCGCTTTCTCAGAATTTCATACAGAAGGAATGTTAGACAAAGGGCAATGCTTTTTAAAATTATGAGAGAAAATTAGAACTACATTCAGTTATCAACCTCATAAATTTTGAAGACAAATTAAATTTCAGACATGCAACAAAGTTATTATGTAGAAAGCGGATGTATATTTTGGATAATAACTAAAATTCTCTTTTTAAAATCTGAAAATACAAATATCACAAAATACTGAAAAATAACATTATTTTATTAACTAACAATTATGTAATATTTTTCCTACATTTTTGGGGACACATACTCAATGATGGCTTGTTTCTATTAAGACATATTATGAAGCTGAGTGTTTAAAATTGAGTCAAGGTAGATAGATTGGACAATTTAAAAGCTGTAGAACCCAGAAATAGATTTGCATATATGTAGACACTTGATAGGTAACACTGCAGAGCAAAGAGAAGTAGACCGTCTTCTCAATAAATGATTGGGATCAGCTGGATAGCCACTGAAAAAATGAATCTTAACTCCTCCTTCATTCATATTTAAAAATTAAATTATAGGTGACTTCGAGATGTAAAGGTAAAAGACAAAATAAGAAAACCTTTTGAAAATATATCTTTATAGCTTTGGGGTAAGGAAAGCCTTCTCAAACAAGTCCTCAAAAATATAAACCACAAAAAATAAAGAGTGGATAAATAGGAGTCTATTAAAATTAATAATTTCTATTCATTAACTTTTTTAAAAAGAGTGAAAAAATAAACCACAAAGTGGGAAAAGTGTTGGCAACATACATAACTATAGAAGGCTCATAACCAGAATGTAAAATTAGCTCCTAATATTCTAGAAGAAAAAGTCAGAGTCCAAGAGAAGAAACTTGTCAGATTCGCATAGATGATTCACAAGAGACTATTTAAAGGGCCCATCAGCATGCACAAAGGCACTACATCTCATTAATATACAGGGAATGCTAACTAAAATTTAAAAATGCAGTGAGACACCAGTGCAAACCCTTCAGAATATTTGAAACTAAAGATTGCCAATACTCAGTGCTGGTGACAATATGGGGTGACTTCATGGGAACATCAATTGGAAAACTAGTTTATATTCTAAAGTTAAAATAAATACATTCATGTGCCAGAAATTCCACTTCCAGTTCTGCACAAACAGAAATGCACCTATAGCAAGAGACAGACTAATGAAGTTCATAGTAACTTCATTCGTATAGCCAAAAATTGAAATCAAACCAATTCCCTCTAAAAATAGATTCAATATGTATACTTTTATTAAAAAGCATACAATTGAATACAATCTTTTATTAAAAAAAATTTAAATCAATGCATTTTTTTTCCTTTGCAGAGTTTTATCAGGTCTTCAACAGTTAACAGGAACAATTCCTTCTTCTGACTTGTAATTTAATTTATCTGACCCAATATTTGGCTTCTTTCTGGAAGACCCTAAGTCCCTTGAAACCTGTCCTTCATGGTGTCTTTCCTGGTTCATTCATCTCTGCGACTTGCACTGAACGTTAAGTAGAAAGCTGCATTCTCGCATCTTTAGCACTCATTGCCATCCTCAATTCTGGAGTTCCAATTTGTTCTTGTGCATTGCATTTGCAGGAATGCCTGGGTGGTTCAGTTGGCTAAGTAGTTGATTCTTGATTTTGGCTCAGGTCATGATCTCGGGGTGGTGGCATCAAGCCCCATGTTGGGCTCTGGGCTGGGCATGGAGCCTGCCTAAGATCCTCTCTCTCCCTCTGCACCTACCCCTGCCTCCCTCTTCCTCTCCTCTCTCAAAAAAAAAAAAAAAAAGGAAAGAAAAGAAAAGAAAAAAATGCAAATAATTTCTACTCATTCTTGATTAGTTCTTGTAATCGTTTTTACTATGTCTTTTTTTTTTTTTTTTTTTTTTTTAAGGCTTGTTTGGGATCAACATATGCAAAAGAAATCCAAAAAACAAAAACAAAAAAACCCCAAATTTTTTATTTCCTAACTTACAGAAATCTTTTAAGCTGGATATTCAGAATATTGCTTTTGAAAGCCTATTGTTTTGACACATAACACAACTGAAAATTGTAAGATTGTTTTTGTTTTCTAAGACTTTTTGAAAGCTGTCTTCCTCAAGTGTGGGAAGAGGATCACATCCTTCCTCGCGGGCTACTTTTCATTTTCCCCCTAACTTGTCACTTCCAGGTCAGTTTCTTTTTGTCCTACCTCCACTTCTCCACTTTTAGAGTTAAGGTGGTTCTTCTTCTTTCTACTTTCTTCTTTCTTCTTTCTTCTTTCTTCTTTCTTCTTTCCTCTTCTTCTTCTTCTTCTTCTTCTTCTTCTTCTTCTTCTTCTTCTTTTTCTTCTTTTTTTTTTTCTTTTTCTTCTTCTTCTTCTTTTCTTCTTCTTCATTAGTAAATTAAACAGTAGAAGGTTTAGCTTCTGAACAACAGATTTCGACTTGTGGCACCAATCACGTTCTATGGGAAGTTAAAGCCCTTTCCTGCTTGCCATGCAGCCTAATTTTGTAGAGAAATTCATGATTGTCCAAAAGCAGGTGATCTTTAGAAGCTATGCTCTATCATAAAAGACAACTTATGTTACCTTCTTGAAGTGCCTGAGCTAGGAAATATGAAAAGAGTTGTCACTTATGAAAGCTGAGCCATGGGAAGTCAAGTCCACATATACGATACTGTTAAGATTTGGGATAGTTGTCTTTCCTTTCTATGTTTTGCAAAGCAGACTGACATGGGTAGGTCCCATGACATCTTCTTTCCAATCATAATGAAGTTTGGCAAAAGAAAGAGTTATGAATTGTAGTACTCATTTTTACATCTTCTCTCTTGTGCTCTCCTACTCCTTCTCTCTATCCTGCTGTCTCCGGGTTCCAAGAACAACTCCTTCTGCCTTTCCCTTCAGATCTGGGAGGAGTAGTAAGGGTCCAAAGCTGTTAATAATCCACTATACAAATGTTCTCCCATGATTTTTCTGTGTCCTGTCCACAACTTTATCATCAAATCTACTGATTTGACTCACAGCTTTTAAATCATATATATATTATTACTTATTTCTCTTTTCTTTTTTTCAGGTAGGTCACCTAAGTCACTTGAGATTTTTCACAATGCGTACAATGCAACATGCATATCCAGATGCTTATTATTTTCCTGGGGGGGGCTTCTCTTTAGTAATTATATAGATTTTTTCAAACACCTTTTTCTGTTCAATTATTCAGATGATTCCACTATTCCAAATATAAGAACAGTAAGACATGTAGAATTATTGTGGCAGTCAAAAAAGCTGCTTCAGCTATCAGATAAATAACAATCGTGTAAAGACATTGAACCTTACAATCCACTTCAAATTTAATAGCATTTCCCAACTTCTGTGGACACTTGCCAAGTTATGAAATTATTTTCTAAGCCATCTCTAATCTGGGGTTACTTACGAAGGAAGAACCAAGACTAGACTCCTTTCACTAGAGATATCCACAATGCACCATGGTGAACAATGGGTTTTACTTTTCAGATGTAGCAGACATGTTTGCTTGACTCTCTAAGATTGTTTTATGCTAACATCAGTTTTTCTTTAATATAAAAATATGTTCCATGTGAAACATAAAATAAGTCAGTCCAACAATAGCTTTGGCTGACACATGCTATAAAACACAGTTGATGACATACAGTCATGTCTTTGTGCCATAAAGCAGATTTTATAGCATTATCTCTCAGTAGCACCCATGTGAAGAAGAAAAATGATGGCCAAATAGAAGAGAAGCTAACTTTTTTTTTTAATGTACAAATCAACTTGTTTCTATAAATCCAACTTTGGAATGTGTCCCCTAAGTATTGAAGCAATAAGTTTATCTGCATACATTTTTGCTGCAGTGGTTTAAATGAATTTGCTCAGTAAATTACATTATTCCTGGCATAAGAACACCCTAGTCGTGTTGTTCCTGTCACATACGATGACATCACCTCCATCAACATCTCTACATGACTGTGTTCTTTATGTCTGATCTACCTTGGGTGTCATTTTTCATTCTCCCAAGGGGCTTATTTTTCATTTTTTATGATTTCATTAGGATAGCAATATCCTATTGAAATAACCATATCCTAATCCTCTTGGACTCTTGAGTGAAAATTAATGATTATGGAATAACTTCAGAAAGCATTAATGAATATAATCTTGTTTGTAATTTTATTTTATTAATTTTCTAGCTTAGTTCAGAATAATGGTGAGAAAGAAGAAAAATATATCTCTCTGACTACCTGAATCAATCTACAATTGATCTTTGGCTACTTTATGGCATTTTGTTGGTGAGACAATCAGTTCTGTGGTAATAATAAAGATCTAAGTAATATAATTTTCTTCTTTGAAAAAAAACTGTGTTTAAGATAATAGGATGACCCTATTAAATACCTGCAATAATGACATAAATGACCCATATCTATCTATCTACTATCTATCTATCTATCCATCATCTCTCCATCTATCATGTCATCTATCATCTACTTACCTATTTACCACCTATCATCTATCTATGTCTATCTATCACCTATCATCTATCTTTATTATCTCCATTTTTTTAAAACTTACTGACATTCAGTTCAGCGTTTGAAACAGAACCAACACTTAAGCTTTTTTAATTCATGAGTGAAATGAGTAAGTGAGAAAAATATTTGGTATATAATGTGTTTTGTTATGACAATTACCAAAAAAAATCCTGAAAGAGTATAATTTATCAAGATATATCTTATATTCTACAATGTGAGAATCAAGATTCTATGTAAAAATGATTATTTAAATTGCTTGATAAGAGTCTTGATAAGCTGCAGCTTGAGAAATTCTTATTATAATTAGAAAATTATAGAAGACAAAGGGAAAAAATTATCAGGGATTTCCACAGAAAAGAATTGAGAAGAGGTTCGGGAGCTGTGGTACAGATTAGCAATGTCCATCAATTACTGAAAGTAAATATAATATTTTTTTAAATAATAAAATATCTCATGTTTCATAAGACCATGTGAGTACTTTTATGACATAGAGACACAAAGATACAATGCATTCAGAAACATCAATCCAATAAAAAACATGAGTCAGAAAGTCTCCTGGCTGGCTCAGTTAGTAGTGCATGTTAACTCTTCATCTCAGGGTTGTGACCTCAAGCCCCGTGTTGGGCATGGAGCATACTTAAAACAAAACAAAACAAAAACCATGAATCATGAAAGTATAGATCAAAATCTAAGCACGTATATGGAAACGTGTGACCTAATGAGTCTAAGAAGGCAGTCCAGCTGGTGGAGGTAGGCACCTGAGTGCACTGGGAGCTTGGAAAATACAAATTGCTACCCCATCTCCTGGGTCCCTGATTCAGTAGTCTTGAAGAGGACACACTGAGTGCTGTCACAGTATAGAAGCCAACTTGGTTGGTCTCTGCACCTGAGTCTCTTGGTTCTAATTTTCACAAATAGGATCATTTACACTTCCTGGGCTAACTCAGTGCTAACTGAGGGCCTGAAACTAATTTTACATTATAAATAAATTTCAGGGTGTATGGATATTTATGCCTGCGGTTAAACACAGTAGCTTGAACTCATGTTTATATCAGTATTCTTCCAAAACATCACTGGAAGGAATGAAAGTGTTAAACCCTGAAGGAAAAGAAATACCTATGAAGATTACAGCCGCAAAGATATCAGTGCAATTTGGGGGACAGTAAAGCAGATGGAAGATACCAATCATCCTAGAAAACTACAGGAAAGTGAAACCTAAGGGCATGTAATGGGGAAAGGCAGCAGGAAGCACACTTGCAGGACATTAACAAACCTTAGGAATGGGAGGAGCCATATACATGTGAAAGTTAAGGTTGCTGATTATCCCTTACTAAAGGAAGATTGGGGGAGGGGATGTTAGGTTCCTTGCCAACTCGTAAACATCCAGATATCCTTCCCCCCTCCACAATGACAGAGGACAGAATTTTGCTGGGAATTTAAATTAGACAGGTTGGGTCTTGGGCACACCAGGCACAAGGCAGTTAGGAACAAATGTGAGCGTCTGCATAATAACAAATGGTGATAACGCCAGACTTCACTTGTCTCCTAGCTCAGTGGAAGCCAGGATTGTAGCCTCCAGAAACCATCATGGAAGATTCTTCTCTGGTTAAGTAATTGTTTCAAAAGAAAGTTATCAAAAACACTAATAATTTTGAGCTTCCTCAACATACCAAATTTGGCTTTGCCTCTTCACACTATGGTAAGGACCAACATTTGGCCAAGTCAATTATGCACACACTTTCCTGTGTGCTTCTTAGCACTTTTTTCCACAGCACCAAAGAACATGCAGTCATCATCAGAGTAGAAAAACCCCTCTACTACAAAGACAGGAGCCAAAACAAAAAAGCGAACAAAAAGCACCCAGAGCAAGCAGAAAAAGTAAAAAAAAAAAAAAAAAACTTAAAAAAGGAAAAGAAAAAAAAACCTATTAAAACCATCAATGACATATTTTATCCATAAAACAAGATGCCATTAAAAGAAAACATAAAATAAGATGCATAAAATATGAAAAGAGAGATCGGTAATTAAAAATATGACAGGAATTAAAAATGTGCTGGAAAGAAAACTAAAGTTAAGAAAATATCATAGGGGGTGCCTGATTGGCTCAGTGGGTTAAAGCCTCTGCCTTCGGCTCAGGTCAT
>CM052887.1:4441682-4503900 GCA_028534135.1 Potos flavus | reverse complement strand
ACATATTTTATCCATAAAACAAGATGCCATTAAAAGAAAACATAAAATAAGATGCATAAAATATGAAAAGAGAGATCGGTAATTAAAAATATGACAGGAATTAAAAATGTGCTGGAAAGAAAACTAAAGTTAAGAAAATATCATAGGGGGTGCCTGATTGGCTCAGTGGGTTAAAGCCTCTGCCTTCGGCTCAGGTCATGATCTCAGGGTCCTGGGATGGAGCCCCGCGTTGGGCTCTCAGCTCAGCAGGGAGCCTGCTTCCCCCTCTCTCTCTGCCTGCCTCTCTGCCTACTTGTGAGCTCTCTCTCTCTGTCAAATGAATGGATAAAGTATTAAAAAAAAAAAAAAAAGAAAAGAAAATCTCATAGACTTAGACAATGAAAGAGACAGAAAGCCAGTTGAAGATGTGAGATATATTCTATTCAGGAGACTAAATACCTAATGATATGAGTGCTGGAAGACAGAAAACAAGAGGAGAACAAGAAGGAAGTTGTCAAAGAAATAATAGGGGAGAACTGATCATGACTGAAAGATGGGAGTATAGATTGATGGGATTGACCACGTTTCATATAAATAACAAGAAAAGGACAAATCAAGGAATTAGAGGAAGAGGAAAAGAAATCATTTTCTCCAGGAAAAGCAAGACAGGATTGACGGGCTGTGTCGAGCTGCCATTAGAGATTAGTGAGCCCGGCAACACGCTCACAGGCACATGCTGCACAAAAGGATTGGGGTCATTGTGCCCTGGATTTATCATGGGAAGTCATAGATAATATGACTTTTTAATTTAAAAAAAAAAGGGAAGAACGTTGAAGAAGTTTGGAAGATCATGAAATTTAAGTTGTATACTGAAGAACGTTATTTCAGAAAGGCATTGGGAGGTACCGAATGAAGCTCATGAGGTGCAACGTGTGAAGTGGTGAAGATTTTTGGAGCACGTGTGCCGGACGTGATGACCTGACAATAGTCGCAAGACTGACCTTTTAAATTTTTTTTATAAAAAAATAAGACAGACAAAAAGAGAGCAGCATTCACACTACACCATAGCGCTATGAATTTCAGAACACCAGGATTTTGTTTTAATCCTAAAATCTTCTAGAGAGAAGAATAAAGAAAAATCCAAGAGAGGAGGTGACTAATTTGATTGACGTTCAATGGAAATGCCAGAAGCCAGAAGACCATGGAACAAAGCCCTCAAAACAATGAGGAAAATGATTTCCAATTAAGATGTCTATTACCATCTAAACTTTCTGTTGAATGAAAACATAGTAGACCTACCCAGATCTCCTAATATGCATCCCATGTACAGTGAAGCCCATGGAGGATGATCACCTTCACTCTCTAGACCCACATCTCCCGAAGGTCTCAGCTAAAGAGAGGAAGAGAAGGAATCCAGGAAAGGAGACATGGAATCCTAGAGCAGAATGGTGGGAACGGGAAGCTTTAGGAGAACAGTAGGGCAGTAGACGTAGGGAGTGCCCAGAGAAGAGCCATATAAATGGATGGTTGGTTCCAGGGGAAAAAAAAAAAATCAGCAATTGATTGCTTACATTATTTGAAAATATTTAAATGCATTCACTGTTTCTTCACTGCTAATATAAAAACATAATAATTTAAGTAAAGGAAAAAAAAAGGCAGTTATTAGCTTCAGGTTAGGAATGTGCAAAAAGGAAATGTAATTGGGGCGCCTGGGTGCCTCAATGGGTTAAAGCCTCTGCTTTCAGCTCAGGCCATGATATCAGGGTCCTGGGATCGAGCTCCGCATCGGGCTCTCTGCTCAGCAGGGAGCCTGCTTCCCCCTCTCTCTCTGCCTGCCTCTCTGCCTACTTGTGATCTCTCTCTCTCTCTGTCAAATAAATAAATAAAATCTTTAAAAAAAAAAGGAAATGTAATTAGGACATATGATTTGGCACAGTTGCAAAAAATATCCAGATAGTCATAACCACTGACTGAGCAGCAACAACAAAAATATCATATAATTTTACAGTAGTAGAGGGAAAGAATTGTGTGTGTGTGTGTGTGTGTGTGTCTGTGTTTATATTGTAGGTTTGCATGTGTATGAAAGAGTTTAAAACTTTAACTTCCCTATCAGAAAGACAACAGAACACATTAAAACTGAAAAAAAAAAAGTAGCTCTAGAATTTACAGAAATACATACCTAGCAAAGAAAATAGTTTAAAATAACTGAAAAAGATTACCTCTAGTGAGCAGAAAATAGGATTGAGAGGGAAAGGACAGGGAAGGAGGTTTTTTATTAGAATACAGATAGTGTAATTTGACTTTTTTAAATTTGTCTATTTAGTATATTAAATTTTATATCTGATTTATATTTTTATCTTAAAATAAATTAGGGACAAAATAAAAGACAGCTGATTTATAATGAAAACCATTTAACCCTTTTTTATAAAAATTTTATGTGAAATTTAAATGAATCAAACTTGTTTCAGGGCTCTTTCCCAAACCATTAATGTCATTTCCAGAGTAAAAGAGAGTAAAATATAATTCCTTTAACTTTCTAGAAATGTAAATCCACCTAAAACCTAAGTATGTTAAATGGCCATGTCATTACAACAAGGAAGCTTGTTATTAATCATAAGACCAGGCTTCTGCAGTTATGAGAAATGAACTCGTTCTCCATGAGCAATTATTAACTGTTAAATCCCGGATGGCAGCTGCGAGACAGACAATGTGGGTGCCATAAATAGAACAATTCTATGATTTTTCATTTAACCTCTGAGCAGCTTATCTCTTGTGATCAACTGCCTATGGAAAAGACCAGGCTAAGAATTTCATTTAAAATAAATGGCATCTTACCAGATGGCTTTCATTGCAAATAATGTAACAGCAAGGCACAGAATTCATTAGAGTTGAGAGAAAAGTCATGACGAAGAAAAAACAGAGAAAAGATGGGCAAACCAAACGATGTAAAGTCAAATGAATAAAAAGCAATATTATAAAACTCTTAAGCCCTAATTTTCACTGTATTTTTCTTATCGCTCTTGCAAAGGTTTAATGCCGGGAGAGGCGGGGAAAAAGGGTGCAGACTAAAGATGGCTAGAGATAGAGATAATTTTATACATGGTATGAATTATCTTTGTATTTTGAACATTCAGAAAATTCATTTGAAGAATTTTCTAACACATATTACATGTGAACAACCGTAATTAGATTATGCAGTCATGAGAAGTTTTAATAGACTATTGGATAAGTTAGATGCAATTATTTTCAATATTTTTAATTTGTAACTTGAAAATATGAAATATTTTCAATACTGCCTTCTTAAGGTCAATTGATTGTAATTATCCATATGTGTGAGCAGAGTATTTTGGAGGTCCCTATAACAGTGAAATTCTTTGTACAAAATTATAGGGAATGTTACTAAATTTGTTTCTCTATCATTAGATTTAGCTTGATCAAATGAATTTGTAAAGGTACAAATTGATACTTTGTTTTCTTCTTTTTTTTTTAAGATTTTATTTATTTATTTGACAGAGAGAGAGAGATCACAAGTAGGCAGAGAGGCAGGCAGAGAGAGAGGAGGAAGCAGGCTCCCTGCTGAACAGAGAGCCCAATGAATGCGGGGCTTGATCCCAGGACCCTGAGATCATGACCTGAGCTGAAGGCAGAGGCTTTAACCCACTGAGCCACCCAGGCGCCCCTGTTTTCTTTTTTTTTTAATAGATATATCATTCTGCATATGATTGAAATCTACGTTTTCTGGGTCTAATCCACAAAGGTAACATAATAGAAAATAAAACTCAAACAGAAATATCCCGTATAGTGAGATGCGATAATAGTTAGGAAAGTATAATGACGTAGTATTGTTCTAATAGCATCCTGGGGAATGTGTAGAATTTAATAAGCAAAAAGGAGGGAGGTCATTTTAGGTAGATAGGCAAATAGATGTGAATCTGGAAATTCACATTTAGATCAGGAAAGCATGAATTTTGTTAAGAACATGAATAGACTTAGACGTGTTAGAGGAAAAGATTACCGCTAGTAATAAATACGTCTGGAAAAAGATATATATGTTGAAGGGGACCTGAAAAATTTCTAGCAGACGGCTCTCACAGACAAATAGAATCAATACTTGGACTCCATTTTTTAAGGCAGACCCCTTCTTCATTCACCCCCTCTGAGCACTTGGTCAAGCAAGTGCTATTATTCCTTGGGTAGCCTTCTTTTTAATTATATAAAAATATTATTTTAACATAACACTTTAAAGAGAAAGAGGATCTTGTCAATTGACAAGAGTAGATTACACAACAAGTGCACTTAATAGAATGGAAACCTTCAGAATAGGGATGTCGACCGACAACTTCAGAAATGTTATGAGCGATAGCATTAACTATCAATTTTTTTTTTTTTTTTTACTGAAATGTGGATGACATTTTTAGATACCTCTATTGTTTTATCATCCCTGATATGTATTATGTTCTGTCTGCTTCAAAATCCTATACAGGCCTACTTTCTTTCATTTTCCAAGTGGTCACATCTTTACTGAAGAACAAATATTTCAATTGGTGAAGGTTTTCAAACTTTCTTTTAGGACATTCTCAAAGGTCAGATTTTACAATATAGAAAAAACTTTAGGTTTCTTTTCTCCTCAGTTTTATTGAACTATATAACCAACAAACAAAAATTATATATTATATATATTTAAGGTATACAATGTGATGGTTTGATGTGTTTTTATACACATTTTATATATAAAAAAATAGATACACATACATATATATATATATATAAACTTTATTCAGTGGTCACCATGATTAAGTTAATTAATATATCCATCACCTCACACTGCTATCCTTTTTTTTTTTTTTTTCTATTGGTGTGGTGGGATCACATAAAATATACTTTCTAGCAAATTTCAAATACATAATGCAGCATTACTAGCTATAGTCACAATGCTATACCTTAGACCTCCAGGTCTTAGTCATCTGAAAAAATCGAAGGTTTGTAATCTCTGGCCAGCATGGTCTAGCATATGGTACTTGTCTTTCTTTGCCTGATTTATTTCACTTAGAATAATGTTTTCCGGGGCGCCTGGGTGGCTCAGTGGGTTAAAGCCTCTGCCTTCGGCTCAGGTCATGGTCTCAGGGTCCTGGGATCGAGCCCCACATCAGGCTCTCTGCTCAGTGGGGAGTCTGCTTCCTCCTCTCTCTCTGCCTGCCTCTCTGCCTACTTGTGATAGCGCTCTCTCTGTCAAATAAATAAATAAAATCTTAAAAAAAAAAAAAGAAGAATGTTTTCCAAGTTCATTCATGGTGTCACAAATGTTAGGATTGGCCACGTTTTTATGACTATTATTATTCTATTCTATTGTAGTTTATATGTATATATATATAGATATTCTTTTATAGTTATATATTCTATTATAGTTATATATTATTCTATTATAGTTATATATGCTATATATAACTCAATTTAAATATGTAAATAAATATAAATATATCTTATATATTACATATTAATAGAAATATAATTTTTTGTACATAGATTTGATATCCTGCAACTATAATGCATTTGTTTATTAAATAGCTTCTTGGTGGACTTTAGTTTCCTATATGTAAGATCATGCCATGTGCAAACAAAGACAGTTTAACTTTTTCATTTCCAATTTGAACATCTTTTACTTCTTTTTCTTGCCTAATTGCTCTGCTCGTACTATGCTGAATAAAAGTTACAAGAATGAGTACCCTTGTCTTTTTCCTGATCTTAGAAGAAGAGCTTTCAGCTTTTTGCCACTGCATATGATGTTAGCTGTTGACTTGTCATATATGGCTATTATTATGTTGACTTTCTACACCAAATTTATTGAGAGTTTCTGTGAAAAAATGTTGAATTTTTCAAGTATTTTTTCTTTGTATATTGGGATGATCATTATAATGTGGCTCAGGATAATCTTTTAGTTGAACTTTCCTGGGTTTTTTTTGGGCTTTCTCAAAAACCTGGATGTTCATATCTCTTCCAATATTTGGGAAGTTTCCAGCTATTATTTCTTTAAACATACTTTCTGCCCGTTTCGTACTTTTTCTGGGATTCCCAGGATGTGAAGGTTCATTCACTTGATGGTTCCCTATAATTCATGTTGGCTTTTTCATATTATTATTTTTTCTTTTTGTTCCTCTGATTAATTTCAAATTACATATATCAGAGTACACTGATTATTTCTTCTGCATAATTAAATCAGCCTTTGAAGATTTCTACTGCATTTTTCACTCTTCTGGTTGTATTCTTCAGCTCCAGGATTTCTGTTGTTGTTGTTGTTGTTGTTGTTGTTATTATTATTATGGCTTCTATTTCTTTATTAAACTTCTCATTTTGTTCCTCTATTGTTTTGCCGATTTCATTTAGTTGTCTATCTGTGTTCTCTTGCATTTCATTAACTTCCCTGGTGGTCTAGTGGTTAGGATTCGGCGCTCTCTCTTGCATTTCATTGAGTTTCTTTAACATGGTTATTTCAAATTATTTGTCAGGCAATTTGTAGATCTCCTTTGCTTTGAAGCTGGTTACTTGAGGTTTAAGTTTCTAGTGGTATCATATTTGCACGATTCTTTGTGATCCACATAGTCTTGCATTGGTGTCTGTGCATTTGGAGGAACAATGCCTCTTCCAGTCTTTACAGATCATTTTTGGCAGGTAAAGACCTTCATCTTTTGGTCCCATGAATGATGGATTAATTATCTATGAAATCACAATCATACTTGGATTGTCATGCTGAATCACAAGGCTTTTGCTGGGTCTGCTGTGTTGTTTGTGATCTCCAGGGGCTTATGTGGGTATAGATCTTGTCTGATCTCTGGGTTGTTCAGACTGCCTCCAGGACCTAGTAGGATGATGTTGAGACAAGGGTTTGCTTCAGGATACACAACTGAGTGTGCAGATCCACTAGCAAGGACCTGTTACCAAGTGCATGAACAGGTGTATCTCCTACCAGGTCCCTGGGAGGACTTCTGCTAGGTCATTAGGTGGGTCCTTGGATGGGCAAACCTATGCCTGAATATGGCTGGGAAGGTCTAGAACAGAGTCCCAGGGTCCAATTCCAAGACAGATCTGTAGACATGGTTTTGGAGGCATGGATAGGTTTGTCTCCCACCAGTCCCATAGTGGGCAGGATTACTCCCTGACCATGGCTAGAAGGGCTAGAGCCAAGTTACAAGGCCATGTAGGATAGAAACCTTTTTCTTGCCAACTTCATAGCTATGTTTACATATATAAATCTATAGATCTATATATGATATCTATAGATCTATCTATCTATCTATCTATCTATCTATCTATCTATCTATCTAGTTGTATATATCTCCTGTCCCCCACCCCATTTTGTCATGAAGGTGCATACATTCCAATTAAGAACAAATGTGGGATGAGTGCCATGGGAATACAAGCAGAATTTTGGCAGCTAGACCAAGACCAACTTTTCTGAGAGTTTCCTGCTGATGAATATCTGATATATCCCCACGTTACTAATACTCTGATTCCTCAAGGTCCCACATGTTCTAAAGAAAAGATTCATAGCAGCCACACTCTCAGCTTTGAAGGAGGGGAAACCTCTTTATTGATATAAAAATCGAATAGAAACAGAAAGAAGAAAAGGGAAATCTATTCATGGATGAAGGCAATGGTAAGCAGTAAAGGAGAATAAGACAGAGTTACATCAAATCGGGTACTTACAACATCCTACCTCGTTAGCTGGGGAAGCCCCACGGAGACAGCCAGGCTGGAGTCCTGATTGAGAGGACTGGGAAGAGTGTTCTCCCCTCAGATGAAACTTCCAACTGAACATCGCCTATGGGACCTATGTATAGAGCTAATGACCAGGCCTGAAGTTAAACATTTGTCTGCCTATGTGCAGTTTAGAGCAAGCTGTATTACTATGTTATCATGTCTTTGCATCTTCAAGGAGCCGGGGCTAGCTGTGCTTGCCTCCCCTCCCAGATTCCATTTGGGAGTGGTGGCGGCAGCCCAGCCTGGAGCAGGAGGGGATGAAAGGCAAAATTTATAGCTCTTGGCATCCAGACCAGAAGGACCAATTCTGACCTGGAGGCCTGCTAATGTCAACTGATCAGGCTCCCAAGGTCACTTATGCAGCGTAAGTCTTACAAACAACATTCTTTAGCTTGCCTTCATACGTGCTGGTCAGGATGGTCCATTGTGCAGGACAAATCACAGAAACCTCCATCCATACACCACATCCTCCTCATCTGGTCTCATTTCAGGACTCCTGCATCCTCCATTATGAATCTTTCCAACTCTCTTTTCATCCTTCAGAAATCACCTCACTTTCACATCAGCTTCTTGACCTCCACTCAGCCATACCATAATTCTCCCCTCAAGCTTCACTTTTTCTGTTTGGTCCTTTATTGAACAAAAATGCTTCCCTGATGTTATATGTTGGCATCTACTTCTTCTAGCTCCTTTCTATGGACATCTCTAAGTATTAGTCTCAGATGCCACCTGTAACTACACTTACATTCTAACTATTTCTAGTGATTTCCACCTCAAAAGTAGGAAGTTATCAACCATCATACAAATCTATGTCAATCATGAAAATTGGGGAAATGGGAATCTCCCCCATTGTGAACTTTCTTTACTAATGCTTTCTGCCTGAGAATATTCTCCTCAAATATCTTTTTCTTGTGTTGTTCTACTGGAAAAGATTTTTATATATCACTATCTTTCAACCTCAAACATTTCACTGATTCTCCAGGATCTTCACTTTGGTATTGATGGGGTTGCATCTATAGTTACTATATTTATGTGGCATGTTAACTTAAAAAAAAAAAAAAGATACATTTACCATCTTGTTCAACTTTTGAATTACTTTTGTGATCATTTCTTTTTTTTTTTTAAAGATTTTATTTATTTATTTGACAGAGAGAGAGAGATTACAAGTAGGCAGAGACACAGGCAGAGAGAGAGGGGGAAGCAGGTTCCCTGCTGAGCAGAGAGCCCGACGCGGGGCTCAATCCCCGGACCCCGAGATCAGGACCTGAGCCGAAGGCAGAGGCTTTAACCCACTGAGCCACCCAGGCGCCCTTTTGTGATCATTTCATAAAATGATTTGGAGAAAGAAACAATTTTATTTTGTAATGAAATTTATAGATCTAGTAACATTTTTAAAGGTTGTCATCTGAGCATGCGTTGCTTTGGTCATTTAAAAATCACCGATTTACTCATATTTGTTTTCGTGATCAAATGTTCTAAAATACACTTTACACTATGGATAATTTTATAGAATGTTTTAAGAGAATCTTATCTGGTGCATATATAGTTTGTTGTGTGTGTGGGTACAGATGTCTCTGACTGATAAAAGTGATCTTTCTTAATTCTTTGTTTTTCTCTGTATAAAACACAGTCAATATATCTCTGGGGAAGACAATTCTGAAATTGCATTTAAAATCAAATTCATCTCAACTCCAGAACTTTTCACTATATTCAGATACGGCTCTTCGTAAACAAGAAACCTGTGTATTAAAATTAAATCAACTTCCCTGCATAGACAATACGCAGTCATGAAACATGAACAAAAATTGCAATTTAACTTATTTATAAGAGAATGGGAAGCAACAGTGATCATGATTCCACACTAGTCACCATACCCTTCTGGGCAGAAATAGTAAAGTGACTTCCTGATATAAACAGAATACTGAAGAAGTGTCCAATGCACAACAAAATAGTGATTTAAAAAATATATATTTTATTTATTTATTTGAGAGGGAGAGAGAGGGCACATAAGCAGGGAGTGGGGGGGGGAGAGGGAAGAGCAGACTCCCCGCTGAGCAGGGAGCCTGATGCAGGGCTCAATCCCAGAACCCCAGGATCATGACCTGAGCCAAAGAGAGATGCTTAAGTGACTGAGCCACCCAGGTGCCCTAATTGTAATTTTTTTTTACCACTTTCCCAACATGCTGAGGAGTTAAAGCAATGGAAAATTTTACCAATTCTTTTGCCACTATATTATAAGGATTTCCACTATATTACAAAGATGGCTTAGAAGATATTAGAGCTTATTTCTCTCTCACATAAAGCACAGAAGTACATACTCCAGTACTGCCTTGTGTCTTTGCTCTATGAATTCTTAAAGAGCCAGGCTTCTTCTAGCTTTCCAGTCTGACATCCTGAGAACACTGTAATCAGTGCCCATCCTAAATCTATGACATTCACATTGTGAGCAGCAAGAAGGAAATGGGGAGAAGAAGGGACAAAGGTTGTGAGGCAGCTCTTTTTTTTTTTTTTTTTTTTTTTGAGGCAGCTCTTATTAAAGGAAATTTCCCAGAAAAATGCCCAATCCCATTTTCCTTTGTATATGATGAGATAATCACATCATTCCACCTGGCTTCAAGTGAGTCTGGAAAACAAAAGGAAACCAGGTGTCCACTTAAAAATTGAAAATTTCCTTATGCCCTGCTATCACTGTATACTTTATAAAAATTACAAGAGATTGCATGTGTTACGTGAATCCTTGATTTCTGGCTTTCATTTCTCTTCAAATATCTAACTCACTTTCACCACAATGTTCATCACATGCTGTTCTCTCTTCCTAAATACTTCACACCTCTCTTGCTCCCCCATATAGTAAACTCTTTCTCCCCAATCCTATCTCATATCCAACCACACTAATAAAAACGTCCCTCAAATTATGTCTATTTGCTTCCTATGAATAATCTCAATTTTAATTTTTTTTTTTTTGTGCTTGATTTTCAGTCTGTCTTATTAACTATTTTTAAAGCTCCATAGAAAATAGCAAAAAAAAAAATAAGAGTTCTGGGGTGCCTGGGTGGCTCAGTGGGTTAAATGGTCAATTCTTGGTTTCAGCTCAGGTCACGGTCTTGAGGTCATGGGATTGAGCCCAGATTCAGGCTCTGTGCTCAGGGCAGAGTCTACTTGTCCGTCTCACTCCCCCTCCATCCCTTCCCCTACTTGTGCAAGTGCTGTCTCTTTCTCTCTAAAATAAATAAAATCTTTAAAAAAAAAATAACAGTTCGACAGCAAAAAGCATAGGGCCAGATATGTAATTATTGCTTAAAATTCTTTATTGAAGAAATAAATTAAATGATGAATAAAAGCAAGTTAAACGGAAGTTTAATGAAGTATTTTGTTCACCGCACTAAAATGTAAGTTTCCAAAAGGATAGAACTTGGCCATTTTGTTCCTTGCTAAATTTCATGTTCTATGATAATGTCTTGTCCATATTAGTGCTCAATAAATAATTAAACCAGTAAAAATTAATAATTAAATGCCATGCCATTTTGTCTTCTTTTAGGTATATCGAACAATTTTGGTAAAGTTTTCTCTCAGTTCTAAAGATATGCCACCTTTAGAAGTGCTGGTGTGCTTCGATGAAATTTGCTTTGTTTTCGATATGTGTGTGTGGCATGTGTGTGCTCTCTGTCTAGCTACTAATTCAAGTGATCTATACTCATATCTACTAACAGATGAGATATGTAAATAAGATTTAGTTGAATCTGAGGGTCAGATTACAGCTAGAGAGCCCCTTACGTACGAGCTCCTCGGTTATCCCCAGTGTGGAGACAATAGTCTACTTTTTTCTGGTTTTCTCTATAGTGGTGATTACTTTCCTAGTGTAAAATTTCATAGTTCTGAGGGAATACAAGTCCTAATATCCCTCTCACTAGCTAGTTTACTTATGAGGATTACACCTTCTAGGTAATAATATGCTTTGATACTCCTTTAATCTTTTTTCCAGGTAATTTTCAACATCTATCTCTGAAGGGATTTAGAAAAATGAGGGAAATGAGGAAATCATTCAAACGTGGTCTCAGAAGCATTCCCTACTCAGTAGAGAACGCCTGCCTGATTTCCTGCCTACATTTGACTCCCTATGTATTAAGACAATCCAAAAAGTATGGAATCTTTTTCATAAAAGGAAAAGAAAGTTGGTTGCATCCTGTTCCCTGGTGTACTTACTGCAAATTCTTCTCACTTTCCGGGAGTAATATTTCCTTCAGTGTTAATTTTAGATGCCTTGTCAGTTTTCATGTTTTCATAATTATGGATTTTAGTGGGCAATTGGGATTGACTATATCAGACGTTGTTATCTAGTTGCCATTTCTTCTTAAAAAAATATGTCATGGTAATCTAATCAGTGCTAGAGGAGTCTGAGACATGACTATTAACTCTGTCAGCTCGGTTTTGGGTTTATTTATTTTTTATTTCTTTTAATCATACAAAACTTTAAGTGGTAATTACTATATGCCTGACATTGTCCTGAGCATTTTGCAAATATTAACTCAATCAATTCTTATAATAAAACTATGAGTATTATTGACTTGTTTCTTTTTGCAGATGAGGAAATTGAAGCAGAGAGCAGTTAGGTTATTGGCTTCAGAATCTGAGCTTTTAGCCAATCCACATTCTGCTTCTCCTTGCCTGTTTCTCAAGCACATCTCCGCACATCACCAATGGCAATGCCATCTATTAACTTTCACATTCAGCTACACACCCTCCTGTAGTATGTTGTTACACATTTCCAGACAAAGAGTTACAACTGAAAAAGCATGATGCAATTCTTGCTTTTAGAAAATTGTTCACCTTTTAATTTTTTTTTTTAATTTAATGTACCCTTCCTTAGGAGTCTGAAGCAATGGACACCATCTAATTTTATTTTAAAAACTCAATCAATTTCCATATTGTCATTACATAGGCTAAATTTAACCCTGCAGAACTTGAGAGGAAAAGCTTAACTTGGTTTCAGGGACACAGAAGAGATAGTCTAGTTTCAATATGGGGATTATAATTCACAGAAACATTTTTACTGTTATGTCTCAAATATTAGAATTGCTGAATTATATTTAAATTTGCATTTTCAAAACACAATGAAGGTAATATAGTGCAGATATTTTATTTTACTGAATATGAATTTTCATAAAACAAACTTCAGTTTGTCTCCTAATTAATAGGGAAGTTATATGTGTGAAAGAGAAACTTATCTAGCATAGTGAGCAGCTATTATATTACTTTTTTCATTTTTTAATTAATTAATTAACTTATTTTTTTCTCACCATAGCACATACCGTCTCTAATGTCCATCAACCAGCCATCCCATCTCTCCTAGCCCCCTCCACTCCAGCAACCTTCAGTTTGTTTCCTGAGATTAAGAGTCTCTTATGGTTTGTCTCCCTCTCTGGTTTCATCTTGTTTCATTTTTCCCTCCCTTTCCCTATGATCCTCTGTCTTGTTTTTCAAGTTCTTCACTATTATATTACTTCAAAACATAATTTGTTCCATGTCTGTATATTCATCTAGGTATTTTAATATTTTAATTGTTTCCTAAATGGTATGGATTCCTTCAATATGTATCAGTCTACATTTAACCAAAGAACTCAAATTGAAATAACAAATCTAAACTATATATTATCTGATTTATAAATAACCCAAACTCTTTGCCATGTCTAGTTTATTCTAGCCTCCTGTCTTCCCTGCCTGTCCATATTCCTTGACTGCTGTTTATTGTCCCTAGGTGCTGCCTTCCCATTTTTCTTATTATTTCTCTTTTAATTTTGTCTGTTTTCCACAATCCCAAAATTAAAGTTGTGTTGGCCACATGACATTCTTATGCTTCCTTGTGATCTCCTGCCATCATCTGCCTCTTCATTTCCTTCCAATGTATCTTGAGCTGCCAAGCAGTTTTCTATTTCAAAACAAATGCATTTATTCGATAAACTTTATTCAAAACTAACATTTAGAAAACAATAAAGATGAAATAAAATAAAAATTTAGACAAATGCAAGGGCTGTGCTTGCACTTGCACCGTGAAGGCAAACAGGGAGATTCATGCCAGTTGCAGACTCACTGGGCCACTACGGTTGCAGAGCTCTATCTGGAGTGATGGAAGGTTCAGCACCAAATTCAGTGCAGTCACACCTCACAGAGCTCACCATTTATTTAGGAAAACAGGAGGAGATATATAAACTCTTGTGACACAGTTTGCAACTGAGACATATCATTAGAAATGATTTCTTGAGCACTCAGAAGAGTGGCAATTAATTTCTGAGAACAGAGAATTATACTGGAAGAAAAAATGAATTAAACTCTAGGAGGCCTCATAGGATTTGTGTTGGATTCAGGTACCAAAAGGTCAAAAGCAGGAGGCAGATCTGTATAAATCTACAGATTCTGTAAAGTCTAGGGCACAAAAAGGGACCATTCTCACAAACCATGGCTATTGAAAATTTTAGGCGAGATTTCAATGCAAAGCCTGAAAGACAGACTAAGATCACACTTCATGTGGCAAAAAGTGGGAGGCAAGTGGTGGTCTTTGAGCAGTGGAGTGACATTGATGTGGGAAACAAAGGCAGAGGAAAAATTATTAAATTTCTTTTCTATCTACAGCCCATTGACAAGTCCTTGAAACAGCCAGAGTGACATTCCTCTAGGGACTCAACTGCCTCGATGTTAATACTTTGCTAAGGACAAAGGCAATCTTAGCCTGACTGCCAGGATCCTGTAAGTCTACTTTAACATATAAAAATTTCTTTGGAAAATTCCTTTATCTCTGTCCTCCAAGATACATGTTGGCAATCACCACACAAGCATATGGCCCACTGATACATATCTGAAGGGTCTTATGACTCAGATTTTATTAGACAATAATACATGACATTTTCCCAAAAATAGCTAGCCCCTCAAGGTCCTGGAAACCTTGCTTCCAAATTCCTTAGAGACTTAAGCTATCCCTAACCCCCTCCCAACTTGGAAGTATACAACCGATCACTCCTTTCTGCCCAGGGGTCCTGTCCCTGTGCTTTAATAAAACCACCTTTTTGCACCAAAGACGTCTCAAGAATTCTTTCTTGGCCATCAGCTTCAAACTCTAAGGTCTTTCCTACATCAACATGAGCCAGGTTCTGTTTCAGGGACTTAATAGGCTATATTTGGGAACTTGTCTTACTAACTTTGAACGCAAAAGCTGCGTGCAATAAAACTGTTACAGATACTAGTCTAATAACCTCAAGTGAAGTAATAAGGGAGCATAATAGCACGATGGCAATGGGATGGAAGAAAAACCAAAGTCTTTTAATTCTTCGAAATTTTTTTCTTCTTTTTTTTTTTTTAGATTATTTATTTGAGACAGAGAGAGAGAGCACAAGCGAGGGAGCAGCAGAGGGAGAGGGAGAGGCAGAGTCCCCACTGAGCAGGAGACCAATGTGGGGCTCGATCCCAGGACCCTGGGATCATGACCTGAGCCGAAGGCAGACGCTTAACTGACTGAACCACCCAGGCGCCCCTGAAAATTTTATTTTCGTATCATTTTTATTTATTGCTCAAGAAGACATTTTCTTACTAAGCTTGCTTTTGCTGACACAAGAAGATTGAAGAACCTCAACAAGAGTTCTGAACAAAGTCTGAATTCATTAATCTGAGTGCTGATTTTTTTTTCCTGGATTGGGTTTTTCATGATTTCTGCTCTTGGAGGTTTTTAATCCTCAATTGTTGAGAATCACAGAGTGTTATACACAGAGAATTATCTCATTTTGCTTAGTTCTTTCAATTTGAGCCTTCTCTTGACACAGAGAACCAATGTGAATATATGTTCATGCATTTGAAAAATAGTCTGTCACTAGTGAACTTCTGCAAATAGTGTGAAATTGCAGCAATATCTTGTAAAATATTCCCACAGTACAAGTAATGTTTTCGTAGTTTACTATTTCCATGTTCTATATTTACCTCTTATTTAAATGTTTGCTACATCTTTTTTGTGTGTAAATGTTTCAAGAGCTGGACTCAATGATAAGAAAATTGTCCATGACAGTCTAAATCTATGAAATTTGCTTAAATTACCTAAACTAAATTCCTTCAAAGAGCGCAGTGAATTAGAACGCTATAATCTCTGTCCATGTAAACACATTAAGTTTGCACCATCCTAAAAAACACAAAGGGGATTCTGACATCTATTGGCCACTTAAACATCTTATAACTATGGGGAGCACAATTTAGTTAACAGTTTGTGACGGGATTCGTGAAAATTTGTGTTTATTGGTAAAGAAATGATCTCATGTCCTTTTGGAGTCTGCCTAAGGATTTATGTGCATATATGAATGGATATAAGTACATAGGATACATTTAGTAAGGGTTCTTTTCAACTGACTCTTAATTTAATAACATAATTTCCAAGAAGATGTTGTTATTGACTAATCTCTTCCTAATTTTGATTGAATTGAAATTTGAGTGCATTGGAAACTAAGGTAATGTAACTTTAAATTTAAGAGGTGGTTTCTGAATATTTCTTAAAACTATGGAGGAAGAAGGATACCTGGGTGGCTCAGTCAGTTAAGCATCTGCTTTCAGCTCAGGTCATGATTCCGGGGTCCTGGGATTGAGTCCTGCATCTGGCTCCTTGCTCTTATGGGAGCCTGCTACTCTGCCTGCCTGCACCTCCCCTTGCTTGTGCTTTCTTTCTCTCTCTCTGACAGATAAATAAATAAAATCTTAAAAAAAAAAAAAAGTATGGAGGAAGATAAAAATAAATGTGTAAAAAGACAAGAAAAATAAGTAACTTAAATTATGCAAACCTACACAGTATATTTCAACTAACAATTTTTTTTAAAGATTGTATTTTATTTGTTTAAGAGAGAGAGTGCATGCAGAAACAGGAGGGAAGGGCAGAGGGAGAGGGAGAAGTAGGCTCCCCACTGAGCAGGAAGCCCTACCTGGGGCTCAATTCCAGGACCCTGGAATCATGATCTGAGCTGAAGGCAGAGGCTTAACTGACTGAGACACCCAGGGGCCCCTCAGCTAAATTTAAATTAAATAATTATTTCACAGAGTTTTTAAGACAACATTTGAAATTCAGTGTAGACACAAATGAAGAGCTTCAGAAACGTAGGTGGTATTTACATGAAGTCACGTTCTCCCCTCTTTAATTAGCTTGGACTAACTTCCCTTCTATTGAACTTGGTGCCTTTGAACTCACCTGCAGTACACAACTATACTAACGCCTTGTGACTTTCTTTAGTTACACAACAAAATTAAGAAGGTTTAGAGATTTCCCATATACCCCTGCCCCACACTTGCAAAACCTCCCCCACTATTAACATCACTCACCAGATGGTATACGTGTTGCATTTGATGAACCTGCATTGACACATAATTATCTCCTAAAGCCCATAATTTATATAAGGGTTCGTACTTGGCGTCATATACCTTAGGGATTTCAACAAATGCATAATGACATATATCTATCATTATAGTACCATAAAGAGTATTTTCAGTGCCCTAAAAATCCTTTGTGTTAATCCTTCTTCCCTTCCTTCTAGCCTCTGAAAAATACATATTCTTTGACCATCTCTATGGTTTTACCTTTTCCAAAATGTCCTGTAGTGAAAATCACACATGGTAGCCTTTTCAGATTGGCTTCTCTCACTTAGCAATATGCATTTAAGATTCTTCCGTATCTTTTCATAGGTTGATTATCTGGATATACCACAGTTGATTTAACCATTCACCTAATGAAGAATATCTCGGTTGCTTCTAAGTTTTGGAAACTTTGATTAAAGCTCCTATAAACATTTTGTGCTGGTTTTATGTGGATATATGTTTTCAGCACCTTTGTTTACATACTAAGAAGCCTGATTGCTGGATCATATGGTAAGAATAAGTTTAGCTTTGTAAGAAACCACTAAACTGTCTTCCAAAGTGGCTCTACCATTTCGCATTCACACCGGCAATGGATGAAAGTTCCTATTGTTTCGAATTTTCCCCAGCATTTGCTGTTGACAGAGGTCTGAATTTTTACTATTTTAACAGGTGTACAATGATTTCATTGTTATTTTAATTTCTTTGTTTTAATTTCAATGATGACATATGATGTAGAGTGTCTATCCATATGATTATTTGCCATCTGTATATATTTTTTTGGTTGAGATGTCTGTTAAGGTGTTTGGTCCATTTTTAATCAGGTTGTTTGTTTTCTTATTATTGAGTTTCGAGAATTCTTTGTTTATTTTGGATAACAGTCCTTTATCAGATGTGTATTTTGCCACCATTTTCTCTAGTCTTTGGCTTGTCTTTTCATTCTCTTAAGTGATTAGTTTTGTTGTTGTCGTCGTTCCTTTCATTTTGTTTCAAGCTTGCCTTTTGTTAAGATATTCAATTTAGCTTCTTCTCACTTTGGCTTAAACTGAGGAATATTGTCTACCTAGCTAGATCCAATTTTGAGTTTGGGTCAACTGATTGTTACCCCATCCAAACAAACTGTGTCCCTATAATTCTGAATGAGAAGTGAGACTATCCCAAAGCTACTTGTTAGTATGTCCTCTGGGTGTTATAAATAAAACTAAGCCTCCTGCATTTGGTTTATACATTAAAATTTTTAAAACTCTACATAACACATCTGATTGTGCTCAACGTGAGAAGATATTTGAACTTATAAAATATAAGAAAATTATAAAACAAGAAATCTCCAAATAAATATGGCATGCACTTCTCAGACAGAAACAAAATGCCGTGCTGATCATACAGCAGTCAGTACATTCTTGGTGAATGATAAATCAATTAATATAACCCCTTTTCCCCAGATGCATGTGTTTAAAACAAACATACAAACAAACAGATTTATTTGGGCATCAGCATTGCCACCACACCCTGTTACCTACATGAGATAAAATAGAGCATAAGTAGGGGTGCCTGTGTGGCTCAGTGAGTTAAAGTCTCTGCCTTTGGCTCAGGTCATGATCTCAGGGATCATGGGATCTAGCCCCACATCGGGCTCTCTGCTCAGCGGGGAGCCTGCTTCCCCCCCCCACACCACCTCTCTGCCAACTTGTGATCTCTCTTTCTCTCTCTCTCTCTCGGCTAAATAAATAAATAAATAAAATCTTTAAAAAAAAAAGAGCATAAATATGGATTATCTTAATATTCCTTAGGTCCCATTTCCCTATGACTTCCTATCCTCATGTTTGTCACTGAAAAGCCTTTCCTTGCTTAAGAAATTTTTAAAATAATTACTCACCTTTGAAATCTCTCTTAAAATTTGCATTTATTTCCACTTCCTCCCTTTGACTTTCATTTGTGTTCTTCCCCTGATTTATCAGAAAATATTCTAAAAGGGAGTTAGATTCGATTCTTTAGACCCTGGTTATGACATTAACGCAAATCAGTTATGTGACTTCAATAAAGATACATTGTATTGGGAACTCCAGCCTTCCAAAAAAAACCAAAACAAACAAACAAACAAACAAAAAACTATGAAACAAACCAACAAACCCCTGTGTTTAAAACAAACACAGATTTCTAGGTTCTCAGAACTGTATGTTCTGACATACTGTTAACATGACTCAAACCTAATTTTGAATTTTCAGAATGCTATTATTGTAATTAATTATGCAATATAATTAACCTATTTTAGATTTTTCCTTTTTTCCTTTTTTCTTTTTTTTCTTAGATTTTTCCTTTTTAGTTTACAAAAACTCAAAGTGAAATGCACATAATCAATATTTTTTAATGGCAAAGATTCACTTCGTTTTAAAATATATTATCATTGAAATGAATTCAAAGACAATTTAAAGTTAACATGAAGGCACATTACCTTGAAAGAAAGAAAAGCAAATGTTAACTTCAATGCCCTTATTTTTCCTTTATTTAATCTCTGATGCCTTTGAAGAAACCCTACCATGAATAGAGGTGATATTACCCTTTCAGCAATTGCTTAAATGGCACAGAAAGAATGGTATAATGAATTGGCCCTTCATATAGCTATTATTTGTTTTCATGACAAGTACTGGGCAGAGAAAGAAGAACCAGGCTCATTGAATAGCCCTAAAATTGGAAAGAAATCAATTATATCATATGCCAGAAAAGGAAATGCAGCTATGTGCAGACAATCTTCCCTTCTCCACTATTTTTATTTTAGAGAATTATTTTGAGTTAGGTCTGCGAGTTTTTTCCTAAGTTGCAGAAATTTTAGCATTAGACTGGAACAACATTGAAGTAAAAGGGATATATAAAAGCTGACAAAAGAGAAAATGAAAAGAAGAAATTCTAACAATGAATATACTCCCCTCCTTTTTTATTTCCTAAAAAAAGGTATCCCTGAAAATTTTGTAAAATTGTTTTTAGAAATTGTTATAAATTATCCTTTACATTTTGAACTACTTGTTCTTGTTGACAGTGAAAGAAACAAGTCAGAAATACTTTTTTCCTTCTTCTTTGATTTTTAAGGTTGTCTTTTTTTTTTTTCCTTTAAGATTTTATTTATTTATTTGAGATAAAGGGAGCACTGGCAGGGGCAAGAAATAGAGAGAGAGGGAAAATCAGATTTACCAATGAGCAGGGAGCCCAACATAGGACTTGATCCCAGGACCCTGGGACCATGACTCGAGCAGAAGGCAGATGCTTGTCTGACTGTCCCACCCAGGCACCCCTTTTAAGCTTGTCTTAAATTAACTCTACTATGCTTTGTTGGTCTCTCCATATATAAACATACTGCCATAAGCAGAATTTTAAAGTGACTCTCAAAGACTTATAACCTTATATAATCCCCTTCCGCTGAACATGTGGGAGTTTAGGGACTATGCTGTGATGTTACTCTTGAGATTACATTGTATAACAATGGTAAGAAGGAAACTTGGCAGATGTAAGACATCTAATCAGCTAATTTTGAGTTAGCCAAAAGGAGATTTTCCTGGGCAGACCTGTTGGGGAAAGTCATTAAGATGTTGAGTAAGGGGGGCACCTAAGTGGCTCAGTTGATTGAGCATCTGCCTTTGGCTCAGGTCATGATCTCAAGGTCCTGGGACTGAGCCTTGCATGGGCTTCCCACTCAGTGGGGAGCGTGCTTCTCCCTCTCCCTCTGCCTGCCGCTCCCCTGCTTGTGCTCTCTCTCGCTCTCCATCAAATGAATTTTAAAAATCTTAAAATAAAACAAAACAAAATAAAAAAACAAAACAAAACAAAACAAAAAAACGATGTTGAGTAAGGGAAGGGTCAAGGTATAAGCAGGGAAAGATAGGGGGTCCCTGACTAGGCTCTGAAACTATTCCTGGCAGGCAGAGGTGCAAAGATAGAGTGAATAAGAAAGATATAAGGGACTAGACCAGATCACCTGGCTTTCTAATATACTTATATACTTAGAGAGTATTTTTCTTTGGCCACTACTTATAATCACAGAAAATGACCAGACCTCGAAGAAGTGAGTCATTAAGGACATTATAGTCCTTGCTGGAATCAAGAAGGCACAAGCTTCCTGGTCAAGTTCTCAATAAAAGACTGGCCTTAAAATCCCTCAAGGGCAATCCATTCTCCATCCCTCTCACTCTAGAGAGCTTTTTCTTTCCTTTCTGCTCTCACCTTCACAGAATAAACTTTCACTTCACCCTTTTGTGTCAGCAAGATTCATTCTTCCACTCAATGAGAGACAAGAACCCTGCAACCTTCCAACAATGTGACCACCAGCTCGCCAGTGAGCCGAACCTAGCCAATCAGAACTCACCCTCTGCTCCACACCCCATCTTGGAATGTGCATCCCACCTGCCTTCCCCACACTAGAAGCTGCCCCAAGGACACAGCCCTGAGACAATGATGTGGTATTGAGACCCTCTGGAAGGTACATGTCCCTGAACACACTTAAGGCCTCTATGGAAATTTTTAAGATTTGAGAGCCAGGGCAGACATCTTGTCCTTGGGCAGTGCCCAAGATAAGCCTGCAAGTAAGTCCCTTTGCTTATCAAAACTGCCACCTATCAACCGGGAGCTGTCTCTTTCTTCTTCTCTCTGCCCTCTGCAAGAGGGACAATTTCAGGTCTCACCTGGGAAGCTCCCAGGAAGCTTGTGAATAACACTTTGGTGAGCCAGGCAGGAAACCTGGGAGAAACCTTGGGAAATTTCCTGAAGAAACTCCCGGTCATCTGCCAACCACTGTGTGGGGAGGGGTGGCCTGTGTGTCAGATGCTTGTAGACCCCCATGGGAATACGGGATGCCTGCATAATGCTGGCTGCTTTAATGTGTGTGTAGGAGGAACTTCCCAGAGACTGAGGCGTGGAAGGGAATCACAGGGCTGTGCAGTGTGCTGACGCCCAACCAGAGGCTGAAGCTTTAGTTAGGAAATCAGAAGAAAAGCTGAAATTAGAGAAGAACATATGGGTACGCACTACTGTGGGAGCTTCCTCAGTCGTCTGGGCTTGTGTGAGGTTCTGGGCCGGAAGACATGATGGGAGAGCAGGATTAACCCTTGCCAACCTTAGCAGGCCCTTGTACCAGAGCAGGTAGAGCTCAGGGTCCTGGTGACAAAGGCTAGGAGGTGGAATCCCTGGGAAAGTACTAAGAAAGAAGAGAAACAGTTGTGGATATTGTTGAGGAAACATAGAAAATGCCCCAAGTCTTCTGACCCCTGACACAAAGGAGAAATTTAAATAACAGTGACCCCAAAAGTCTTAGAAGAAAATTAACATTCTTTCTTCAATGCTTGAACTGTAAATTTTATTATGTCTTTGAAATGTAAATACCCAAGTACTTAACCAAAAACGTGGCCCACAGAGACTGAAGGAGAAGAAAAGGGGGTGGGGGAAGAGAAAGGCTTTTTACCATAGAGGGCCACAGAAGTTTTCTTGCCTTCTTAAGATTACAAGTGTCAGAAACAAGCTTTATATGTGTGAGCCGGTATGTAATTCATGGTTAGAGTCTTTGAATGAAAACTTAATGGTCAGAAAGTTACAGGTTTCTGGAAAAGGAATAATGAGAAAGACATTTTATTTATTTGTTTGTTTGTTTGTTTGTTTAGATTTTATTTATTTATTTGCTAGAGAGAGAGCACAAGCAGAGAGAGTGGCAGGCAGAGGGAGAAGCAGACTCCACACTGAGCAGGGAGCCTGGGATCATGACCTAAGCAAAGGCAGATGCTTAACTGACTGAGCCACCAACGCATCCTGAGGAAGATATTTTATATATAATCTAGCTAAGATTGGAATTATTTATATAAATTTAAAAAAAAGTTTTAAAATCACAAGTACCCTGGTATGAAATTAAAATTTGGTTTCCCTTCTGTTTAGAGGACACATTTTTCTTAGATTATTGGCCTGCTCTTAATAAGCGATTATAAACAAAAGTTTTCCTATACCTTTAATGTACTCTGTCTAGAAACGAAAGGCTCTGTGTTTTGTCTTTATGACGTCTTTGATTACATGAGTCCTCTCCATTAAAATAGCTAATTTTTTTTATAACTATGTAAGTTTTGTATATGCTAAATTTCATGGGAAGTGATATAGGAAAGACAGGATTCAAAGCTGATGGCCAGGAAAGAATTCTTGAGACATTTTTGGTGCAAAAAGGTGGTTTTATTAAAGCACAGGAACAGGACCCATGGACAGAAAGAGCTGCACCAGGGTCATGAGGAGTGGCCCGTTATATACTTTCAACTTGGGAGGGGGTTAGGGATAGCTTAAGTCTCTAAGGAATTTGGAAGCAAGGTTTCCAGGACCTTGAGGGGTTAGCTATTGTTTGGGAAATGTCATGTATTATTGCCTAATAAAACCTGAGTCATGAAACCCTTCAGGTGTATATCGATGGGTTATATGTTTCGGGGGTGATTGCTAACATATATTTTGGGGGGTAGAGATAAAGGAATTTTCCAAAGGAATTTTTGTATGTTAAAGTAGACTTACAGCATCCCGGAGGTTGGACTAAGATTGCCCTTTGTCACCAGCAATGTATCAACATTGAGGCAGTTGAATCCCTAGAGGAATGTCACTCTGCCTGTTTCAAAGACTCCTTAATGGACTGTAAGTAGTAAGAAAATTTAATTTTTCTTTTGCCTTTGTTTTCCACATCAGGAATCACTGTCAAATAAAAAGTGATGCTAAACTTTTTTAGCATATATTAGTATGAAATTCCTAAAATCTTTTATGTCCTGGTATAATGATATCAGTCATAATTTTAAACTGTATGTCACCGGAATATCAAAATCCCCTGGCAAGTTTATCACAATGAACTTTCATCAGATCTTTAACCATGGCCATTTTTAGAGCTCTTGTCATTTGCAGACAGCTGTTGTTTTACTTTGATGTTGTGGCAAAAAGAGTTCCTGCAAAAGTACTTTAAGACATTCGTAGAGAAGACGGACAGATTTCTGATAACGAAGATCAGTTTGCCGACATGTGGACCTTCAAGTGCTCCCCGGAGGTTACCTACACAGCCGCACAATATGTCACAGGATGGTAGCAAGGGACCTGTCCCTGTTCTCCTCCCCTTCATCAGTAATGTGGGACCATTACCTTGATAATGTAATGTTAACACATGAAGATGTTTCTCTGCTGCAAGACTTTGCTGGAACATCTACCCATGAGGGAGAGGATGGGCAGTGAACTCACAGAAAATTTCCAGGCCCAGGCACCATTTTAAAGTTCGAAGTCATCTGATGGTGTAAGTTACATGTTGTCCCAAAAGCTGCGGTTGATAGGGTGCATGCTTATCCAACTATAATTTAATCCGCTGCCTTAATATTCTATCTTCCCTTTCTACCAACCCTGGGTTATAGGAGGGATGGAATTTTCATTCAATATCATGTTCTTTGAGATGTGACCCCTGATCACTGTTTATTTGACAAAGGTGTCCATGTGTACTTAGCTTTTCTAATCCCCTAATAGTGGCAGCCTGGTTTGCACAGCAACAGGGGAAAACTTGGAATAATTTCAACTGCTTCTGTTATCACTATTTTCTATAGATACCGCCTAGAGTCCTTCACTTCTTTCCATAACTATTTCTGTTTTCTTCCCTTCTATTACCAGGCTGCTTCTCACAAGAAAACATGTCCCGTAAATGAGCAGTAATTTAATAGAAGGTCGTATCTAACAACTGTAGGACCTTAAAGAATGTGTTTGTGTTTCAGTGATCTTCTTATTGGATTTTCAAAACTCCAACTCACTGGCATGCTCCTCAAACATTTATCCTTGCTTCAATTACATTTATATATATACACATATATACATATGCATATATACATATACATACATACACATTTATACATAGGCATATGTATACATATATACATACATGTATATATGTATATATGTGTCAAAGATTTGCATTTTTAATTTTTCTAGTTTTATTTGAAAAACTCATCATTTTCAGCCACATTTTATCTCTCCCCTTATCAAACATTTTAATGTCTCCCTAATCTTTGTTTTCCAGGAATCATTGGCTCTGTCCCAATGAAAACCACTGTTACGTCTTTTCTATTATCTGTAAAATTCCACCACACTCGTCAAACCCCAAGAGGAAGCTTATATTTTTCTTTAATGGCCAGTTAAATATCATCTCCCTATAAAGTCTTTCCCAATGTTCACTGCCATATCTGAATATTCTTTTGTGTTCTAGTAACATGCTTCTCATATCTCAATTGTTACACCGAATCTGCTTACTCATTTATGATAAAGTTTGAAAAATATACATAAGTATAAAATCTAATTAGGTACTGAGAATCATGCATTAAGACGGAGGTGGCTATATTTCCAGATTTACTGCTATCGAGTCTTTCTTACAAAGCAATTAATGTCTACACTAATGGCTTTCAAACTTTACCATCATGTTTGAATACCACTCAAGGGCTAATAAATACAAACCGAAGGGAATTGAACACATTCAATTTGCTTTAAATATCCATGTTCCCATGCAAAGATTTGAAGTACAGACTATTAGCTCAATAATTTTCAACCTATGTGGTTGATAATTGAGGGAGCAGATATTCTATTATAGCTAAAATGTCCTCATTTTGGTAACCTGGTCTGTGTAGGTCACTGTTTTTGACAAGTCACAAGCTTCCTGTGACTTGGAATGAAATAGTCCCCACCTGCCATAGACATCATCAGTAAGGGAAGTGGCCTATTGCACAGAAAGCCTTGCTCCATTTTTGATGTGTGGCTGTTGACAAGTTTTAAGGCTCATCCCTCCCTACTTCCTTTCTGTATTACATATGAGCAGGTCTATGAAAGTCCAAGTGCTCTTAACTTTGATGCCAATGGGAATTTTACACAATATGCACATGAAAACTCTTCCCTGGCCCTCTCCCCTAATCAAGATAAAAATCTCAACACAGTCTCTTGCCCCTACTCTTTCAGTCCTTTCTCAGGTCAGCTTGGAAGGTCTGCCATGCTCTCCCCCAAAATCCTCATGATGTAAGTAGTAAGAATTTTTTTTTTTTAATTCCATCTTGGCTTGTGTGTGTGCTGTCATCAATCTCAATGTCTGAACCACATTTTGGGCAGGAATTCATTCTATTTCTGTGTAGTAGTTACAGCATTTATGAACAATTTAAAAAGCTGATCATGAGAGTTAAAAAAAATTCTTAGAATGATGTTCTAACACTTATTACATGCAAGATATTTTGGAAGGCATTGAAAACAGCATATATTTGTCAGAGGAGGTTTGGACAAAGACCTAAATAAAACTGATTTAATTAAAAAATAATTTATAGTATGGCAATAATAGGTTCTCCAAATTGAAAGAAAGGTTAAATAACTAGGAACCACATAAAGTTTAATAATATTCTTGCAATATTGGGCTTTAGATCTCAGATCATTCTATGAATAGTGCCTTTTCCCCTCGGTTTACTCAGAATTTGTTGTCTCTGATTCGCTATCCACATATGACAGTCAAGGTTCTTCAGATTGCAGCAAATCAATGTGTTCTTTAGAAATAAGACCACGGACTCAAGTGTGACCACTGCAAATAAGACCGCTCTGACGTTCCATCTTCATCAGATGCATTTCTTCCTACTGCAGAGGAAATCATTCTGATGTCCCAAAGAACAAAAGCGCTGGTGGGTTTGGGCTCATATCACCTGAGAGAAAGAAGTTTCTCTCTTGGCTACAGTTATAGAAGCCTGAGGAGAGAGTCTAATTAACCTTCATCAGTTCACATTCTCTCTCCACAGACCAATCACTGCAGCAAGTTACCAGGACTGGCCCATCTGTGGTTAGCTATACTTGTCTGTGGCCAAGGATGCTATGAATTCATCCATCATGTGAAACCTGGAGGAGAGAGAGCAATGTCAGAGGCAGGAAATGTCAGCACAAATGTGTGCTCTGGGAGAGTCATGGTGTGACTGATCTCTACCACAATTTAATGCACCACTCTCATAAAATCCATTCATTCTTCTAAAGCAAAATAGACAGTATTTTTCTCGTATTAAGAGAAGGAAACTAGGACTCAGAGAGATTTAAAGAATGTCTCCTTCATGGTTAATAACTACTGGAACAAAAATTTATTCCCAGGCTTTTATGATTCCAAGATTATAATTATCCTGATATACAATGTCCACAGTGCCTTTTAGAAACCAACTGCCTGTGCAAGGAATGAGCAAATCTCCCATCCTCGCTGATGTATGAGATAAACTACGTGGCTAGAACAAGAACATGTTTGTCCACAATTTCAACTGTGGATCACAGTCTTGCAGATACAAAAACATAAAACTTGATTTTTTTTTTTTTAAACTTGATTCTTTTTCTACCTTTTTCTGCTTGTCTGTTAGTTCCTGATCTACAATTCATTCATTAAATAAACATATTAGGAGTCACATATTTAAAAATAATTATCCTTTCGTAATCCACATACTTTTAGAAGAGTTAAAATTATCATTTAATTCACTGAGTTTGACCTACACAAAAGTAAGTTGACTTACACAAAATCGCTGATACACCCTAATTCTCTAAGATAGGACAAAGCAGGATATGAGAAAGAATTACTCTGACATTTAGAAATAATGAGACTGTGGATGAGTCATTTTTTACTAAAGTGAAGTGTGTGTGTGTGTAGTTGTTTCAAAGAAAGACAAAAGCAAATGAATGTTAAATGTAATTAAAATAGAAACAAAAACCATTACAAAAGGCAATAAGAATCTGTTTTTCTTTGTTTTGGATCCATATCTTTTTAACAGTTATCAATATTCTTTCTCACAAAGAGATGTTAAGGATCTTTCAATTTCCAAGACAGTTATTCTATGTACTTTCCCTTCATTAGTATTCTAGTGATTCATGACAAGCCATGCACAGCTGACAAGTGCTTTTGCTGAACTTTGGTAGTCAGATGTGCCTTGTTTACTGGAATGCATGTTGCATGATTTGAATATCGCCACCTTCTTCTACTGACACTTGTGACTATGGGTCCTGTCTTGGTAGATATAGTGAATGATTTTAATGTTTTGTCCTGAATATTGTTTTGTAAATAAAATTGGTTTTAATGTATATAACTTTAGATCAAGCTGAAATTATTAATGTCTGCAAACTTGAAGGCAAGCGTTTTGCTTAAATCATTATAACAGTAAAATAAGGGGACTCTAGATGATTTATTTATTGAAATATAATAGACATACTATAAAGTGTACATATTTAAAGTGTATGAGTTTATCAATTTTTTTTAAGAATTTGATTTGTTTATTAGAGATAGAGTACAAGCAGTGGGAAGGGCAGAGGCAGAGGAAGAAGCAGGCTCCGCACTGATCAGGTAACCCCATGTGGGGATCAATCCCAGGATCCTGGGATCATTTCCTCAGCTGAAAGCAGATGCTTAATTGACTGAGCCACACAGGTGCGCCAAGTTTATCAATTTTGATGTACATACCCATCCATGAAACCATGACCACAGTGAGAAGAATGAACATATACATTATCCCAAAACATTTTCTCATGTTCCTTGGAAATAACTCTAGTTCCTTCATACTATTTATTTATTTATTTATTTATTGGGGGGGGGGGTGGTGCAGAGGGAGAGGGAGAGAAAGAATCATAAGCAGGCTCCATGCTCAGCATGAAGCCCAAAGCGGGGCTGGATCTCACGACCTTGTGATCATGACCTGAGCCAACATCAAGAGTCAGATGCTTAACCAACTGAGCCACCCAGCCTCTCCTCCTTCATATCATTTATTGAAAAGTGCATTATTTTTCCACTGAGTTATTTTTGTAGCATTGATGAAAATCAGTTTTATATATCTACTGTATGCATCGATTTTAGGGCTTTCTTTTCTGTTCCATTGATCTCTTTTTCAATTTTTATGCTAATACCACACTTCCTTGATAACTGTAACATTATATTACATTTAGAAATCAGATGATGTTCTTTTTAAGTTTTTTAATATGGTGAACTACAGTAATTTATTTCATGATGTTAAACCAATATTATAATCTTGGAATAAACCTCCAGCTCTGTTCTTTTTTCTCAAGATTTCTTTGGCCATCGAGGGTACATGTTACCATTTTCAATACGTCATGCTTTCATTTTTATTCATTTAAAATATCTGCTAATTTCCCTTTTATTCTTTAACTTGTGGATTATTTATAAATGTTTTATATTGCATCCAAACATTTAAATAATTTTCTTAGATATTTCTGTTAGCAACTTCCAGTGTAATTCCATTATTATCATAGAGCATACATTGTGTGACTTGAATCCTTTTATTTTTTTTAATTTGAGTCCTTTTAAATTACATTTGGAGATCAGTTTTTGTTTGTTCATTTTCTTCTTTTTTTTTTTTTAGGTGAGAGGTCAAATACAGTTCCTTGTTCTCAATCTTTGCAGGGAGTGGAAGTCTTAATAGGTTTTAAAACAATAAGAAAATACAAGCCAAACAAATGTTTAGTGACTATAAAGTCTTCAGTATATACAAACATTTGTTATTAATCATTGTTTCTTTTTAAATAAAACGTGCGGTTTTGGAAGATTCTACAAGAGCACCCAAATTATCTAGCCTTCTTTGTGGGAGTAAAAGGAAATATAAAAATATTTTATTTCATTGCCACTGTGTTTATTACTCCCAGATAAATGCTGGTTTAAAAAGCTATTGTTTTCTTTACCATGCAGTGAAACATTTGAAGTTTACCACTATTTTAGATTCCAGTTAAAGAATCTGATCATTACCTAATGTGGTCATTTCACTGCTAGAGGAAGAATTTCAATGAGCATGATAACCTGCAGCAGGAGTATATGCGTTTCTGTCTGTGTGGACAAAATCTTTTGATTTCAAGTTTTGACAATATTCAAGAGAAAATGTCATGGAAGCAGCAATACCAAGGGCGAAACCATTTCTGTATTTTTGGATCTCAGATGTGGGAAGGGCTGTGCTTGAAGGCGTTGATGAGTCATCTGTTAGAGCTTTGGTTCAACAAAGCACTAAGCAAACTAAAATTACTTAAACTGTAGTTAAATAATACAGGCATAACATAGACTCTTAGAACCTCAGACACAATGGTATTGGCAAATATGATTCATTGTTATCCAGTATCTTTTAATCTCTTGAACTGGGATCTTCATTCAGTGCCATCATAATCTACTTCAGCTAAGAACATACCAACGATATCATCTTAAGTACACATTATTCAGTGATGAGCCCACCCACCTTGGGGTTTAAAAACTGCTCCATTCTTTACAGTTTTCTCAGCTGGAAACTGGGCATTATAACTCCCGCCTCACTGAGCTGTTTGAGGATGTCGTGATATGGAAAGTCGCAGCAGTATCCAATCAATGCACCTTTCCAGCTCATTTCTGGAAAGAAAATCACTCCAGTGCAGCAATGAGCTTGGCCTTTTTCAGTAAGTTAAAGCAAAAGCTAGTTTTTCTGATTTAAATTCTAGGCACAACATGTAGATACTGCCAAGTATAAAATAATCTTAAAAAAAAGACCGAAAGAAAAGCACCATAAATACTGAGAAAAGATTGGTTGTTGCCATCATGGAAAGCAGAAAATAAGCACCCTATATAGTTCATAAACAAAAGCTAACATCCAAGGTCTTGAGTATTTCAGGATTTGATTTGTGTGTACCTGGCGCCACAATTCAGAAGAGTATGGACACTGCCACTCCTGTTTTCATTATTCGTTGCTTCTTGATCATGTCACTGCCTCCTGTTTTATAAATACAAACAAAGAAAGGCTTCAGAAACGTTAACTGTCTTTATCGCAAGATGAAAAATTAGAAGAAAGAATATTTTTATCAATGTATGTAGACTATAAGACCCTTACTCTTTAATTTTGAATGTTTAAAGATAGTCTGTATTGTGTACAAACTAACATTATTATGTATTATGTACATAATATGGTTATACTGATGTGTAGGTATTTTATTGGCTAGTTTTTATGTACATTTAAGAAGTTTCCAATAAAAACTAAAAATTAACTAAAAGCTCCAATTATTTTCATTTTTTCCATTCTCTCTAAGCTTCTTTTCAATGCATATAAACATTTCATATAACCCCATTATTACTTAGCAACCCAATGTTAACAATATCCACTAGGAAATATTTTAAAGTATAGCATTTCTTTTATTTTTACTTTGCTCCACTGTAGGGGAATTTGAACAATTATTCACTGTTTTCCAAAGCACTTGTTATAAAAATCTTGAACATTTTTCCCCCCCTTTGGTCAAACCTTTTTTTCTTTCCTTTTAAACATATCATTTGCTATTACAAGAAACAATAGATACATACATTTGGATTGATCATGTTGTTTATTGAAAAGCTGCTTTCCAGAAAATACAACACAACTTACACTGACAACAAAGTGTTTATTCATTTGTTTTTAACAGTGTGTTTAAATACTTCAGCTTAAGCCTATCAACATTAGATCACATCTATTTTCTTTATTTTTGTTAATAGATTCATGTTGGAACACTAAATGTTATTTAGTGTTATTGAGTGATGAGTTTTTATTTTTACTTCTTAGAGTTTCCTTCTAGCTATCAAAAATGTTATTTTATAGCAAGACACCTAAAAAATAAATAAATATAAACAAAAATCTGCTAGTAATCTCATCTCCAAAAGATAGAAATACAATAGATATACTAATACAATACTAAAATAAGTACAATATAAGTAGATTTACACGCATGCACACATATTTGTTATTGCATGCTATGGCGGTACTATTTTTAGTGTGATAGTACATTCTGAACATCAATTGCTGCCAGTGCATATCCTCACTCAATACTATTTAATGACTGTATAGTATTCCATTTTATGGAGTGTCTTCACTTGTTTTGCTATTCCCTCATCATTTAATATTAAGTTGTACAAATTTTGAGTGGTATAAATTACATTTCAGTGACAGTATCTGTACGTGTTTGCATATATCCTTGACAATTCCTTAGGATAAACTCTTAAGTATGAGACTGTTAAATGATGGTAAATTTTGCCAGGAAATAAAACAAAACAAAACAAAACAAAACAACTTTATACTCCTTTTGTTTAAATGCCCGTCATCAGAAGGGTACAATATTTGTAATACGTACCCTAAGAAAATTTCACAGTAACATGTTATTTGAAAAATAGTGGGTAGAAAAATAAATGGATGAGAAATCCTTGCCCTTGCCTCCAAGATTTGTATGAAGGTGAAGCAGACCCATCGATTTAGTATGACATGTATTTGTCAGCTCAAGCTGCCATAACAAAATATCATAAGTTGGGTGACTTAAATAGTGGAAACTTATTTTTTCTCCAAGGTCAGGGTCTACAGGGTTCAGGTCTGGTGAGAGCTTCCTTCCTGGTTTGCAGACAGCCATCTTTTTGTTACGTCTTCATACGGTAGAGAGAGAGAGAGAAGAGAGCAAGTTATTTACCTACTAAAGATGCTACCTAATCTCCAGATACAGTTACATAGGGGCTAAGAGTTCATCATATGAATTCGGGGTGGGGGGTGGGACATAATTCAGTCCCTAGCACATGACGTGTATCTGTTAAGTTGAACTACTTTGAGTTCTTAATGAGTCTTCTGTGACAAAGAGGAGTCAAAGACATTAAAATCTTTCCCTTATCACTTTCGGTCTACAGGGCATGATCAACTATGAAGTCTCTATACAACTTAATTGTGTTTTTCAAAAATTATATTTTAAAACACCCACATTATTAGAGGCTGGGATGATGGTGGAGTAAAAGGGCACTAAGTTCAACTCATCCCATGGATAGAAGTAGAAACCACTCACATCAGTGTAAATAATCCAGAAAATGCCCCAAAGACTGACAGAGAAACTCCACAACTAAGGGTAGAGAAGGGGCCATGTTGAAGAGGGTAGAAAGAATAGGAAAGGCAGAGATGTTGTGGGGAACTAAAAGGGCCCCAGCCATCCTTGGTTAGGAAGTACTCATAGGTGGAGAGGGGAGTGAAACAGACCCCCACACCAGGTAGCCTGCACAGAGAAGACAAATCCCCATAACATTTGGCTTTGAAAACTAGAGGGGCTGAATTTCATGAGTCCTTACAACCAGCAAGACTTAAAGCCTGGAATTTTAGACATCAGCAGGCTTGGCTCTGGGACAGCGCAGAGGGTGACAGGAAGCTGAGTCTCTACCCTTAAGGAGATAGCACAATAAATTGCTCTCAGAGGTACAGCAGAGAAGCAACAGTTTGAAAAACATCCAGGGCATGCAGGAGGGAGTTATTTACTAATTTTGGAGAATGTCCAGGAGGTATAGAGATCTCTGGGAGACTCCTCCAGGAACAAAGGAGCTGGTGGGTGCCATTTTTCTCCTCAACTACCCAGCATAAACACATGGCCACCTGTGGGAATTAACACAGCACCACCATTCATTATCTGACTTGCTTATACCAAGCCCTGCCCACCTGTATATTTATGAATCTGTCCTTTCCAGTCAGGCTTGCCTCAGTCCCAATGCTACAGGTCCCCTTCCAGAGAAGACCCACACAAACCTTGCCATCGCCATGTTTTCCAAACCATGCGTTTTGTGGAGTCTTGGTCCTGGCATTGGCACCAGTGGTGGGTCCTGTGGAAGACCAAGTCACATCATGTTAAAACTGCGTGCTCCAACCATGTGCACTTTGGAGGTCCACCCTGGCTTCCCCAGTCCTAGTGGTGATGACAGTTCTCATTTCACAGCAGACCATAAGCAAGCACTTAGATAATACTATTCACCCCACATCAGCCTGCCCCAACCTGGTGGCAGGAGCACATACCCTCTCATCAGTGCATAAACATTGTGGGCACTGTGTGCCCCACCCCCTGCAATATACTCTTGGCCAGACAGAGCTCATTCAAACTACTGCCACAAGCCAGGGATGTGCACGCAGCCCCAACAAGGGCCAGAACCACTCCAAGTGACTCCTGCCCCAGAGAAAAGAGAAGACAACCACACACATTAGTCAGACAATAGCTCCAGAAATGGACTGGGAGCAGAAAATTGGCTTGATTGCAGGCCATGTCCACCAGTGAAAGCTTCTCAGGGGACAACCCAGGGAAAGCACCCTGCAGTCTGGTGCAACTGCATCTTGGGCAAATGCCTGGTCTGACTCAACTCAAGACCAGAGCAGCCCCAGATGGGTCCACTAACAACACAGGGACCAAACACTGCCCACAAAAGGCAAAGAGAGCACTGCCGACAACTGGACTGAAGGAAAAAGTAGCCAAGGCAACAGTAGGGCACACATAACACTCATAGGAGATAATACTTGAAGACCCGGGTCCTGAGTATAGGGAACACTGCACTCCAGGACATGACAGCACCTCTTCTTCATAAGGCCATTACTTTCAAGAGCAGTTGACAGAGCTTCCCTTACATACAGAAACAGACCCAGAGAGACAAACTGAGGAGACAGAGGAATATGTCCCAAATAAAAGAACGGGACAAAACCACAGCAAGAGAACTAAGGGAAACAGATATAAATAATATGCCTGATAGATATTTGAAGTAATGATCATAAAGATAATCACTGGACTTGAGAAAAGAGAGGAGGACATCAGTGAAACCTTTAACAAAGAGGCAAAATGAACCAATGAGAAATAAAGAATATAATAAATGAAATAAAAAATGCACTAGATGGAATAAATAGAAGACAAGAGGAAGCAAAATCATGGGAAGTAATCAAGCTGAGCAGATGAGAGAAAAAAATATGTAAAATGATAATAGACTTAGGGAACTCAATGACCTCATCAAGTGTAATGACAATACATGTTATAGGGATCCCAGGAGAAGAAGAAAAAGAGGACAGAAAATTTATTTGAAGAAATGATAGTTGAAAATGTCCCAAGTCTGGGGAAGGAAACATATATTAAGATCCAGAAGATACAAAAGATTCCCCCCAGAAAATCAACACAAAATGGTCCACACCAAAACATATAGGAATTAAAGTGTGAAATTCATGATAAAGAGAAAATATTAAAAGCATTAAGAGAAAAGAGAAAGTTACAAGTGAAACCCCAAAACGCTAATAGCAGATTTTTCAGCAGAAACTTTGTAAGCATGATATATTCAAAACGTTGAAAGGAAAAACAAAACAAAACAAAACACCAAAAAACCTGCACCCAAGAATACTCTATCCAGCAAGGCTATGATTTAGAATAGAAGGTGAGAGAAAGAGTTTCCATGACAAACTAAAGTTGAAGTTCATGACCACTAAACCAGTCCTGTAAGAAATATTAAGAGAGACTCTTTGAGTGGAAAGAGAAGACCATAAGTAAGAATAAGAAAAGCAGGTAGCACACGAGCAGTAAAAATAAGTATATCTGTAAATATCAGTCAAGGAGCTCACAAAATAAGAGGATAAAAATAGGACATCTATATGTGATGGTTTTGAATGACACACTGGAACAGATGGATTTAGCAGATGTATTTGAGAACATTCCATCCTAAAACAGCAGAATACACATTCTTTTCAAATGCACATGGAACATTCTCCAGAATTGATTATGTATTAGGCCATGAACAAATCTCAACAAATTAAAAAAGATTGAAATCATAGCATGCATCTTTTCTGACCATAATGTTATGAAACTAGAAATCAACTACAAAAAAATAAATCTGGAAAAATCACAAATATATGGAGATTAAATAACATGTTACTAAGCAATGAATGGGCCAACCAAGAAATCAAAGAAGAAATTACACGGAAACAAGTGAAAATTAAAACACAACTGTTCAAAATCTTTGAGATGCAGCAAAAGTGGTTCTAAGAGGAAAGTTTATAACAATACATGTCTACTTCAAGAAGCAAGAAAAATCTCAAATAAACAACCTAACCTTACACTTAAGGGAGCTAGAAAATGAAAAATAATTAAAACCCAAAACCAGTAGAAGGAAGGAAATAATAAAGATTAGAGCAGAAATAAACGATATTGAAAGTAAAAAAAAAAAAAAAAATAGAAGACCAATGAAACTAGGAGCTGGTTCTTTGAAAAGATCAACAAAGTTGATAAACCTCTAGCTTGACTCATTAAAAAGAAAAAAGAGAGGGAACTCAAACAAAATCAGAAAAGAAAAAAGAAATAACAACCAACACAACAGAAATACAAAGGATTGTTAGAGAATATTATGAGAACTTATATGCCATCAAGTTGAACAATCTAAAGGAAATGAATAAATTCCTAAAAACATATAAACTACCAAAACTGAACCAGGAAGAAATAGAAAATTTGAACTTATTAATTACTAGATATGAAATTGAATCAGTGATCTAAAAACTCCCAAAAAACAGAAGTCCAAGACCAGATGGCTTCACAGGTGAATTCTACCAAACATACAGAGTTAACACCTATTCTTCTCAAATTATCCCAAAAAATAGAAAAGGAAGGACACCTTCCAAATTCATTCTGAGGTCAGCATTACCGTGGTATCAAAACCAAATAAAGACACCACAATAAAGAGAACTACAGGGCAATCACTATGATGAACATAAATGCAAAAATTCTCAATAAAATATTAGCAAACCGGGGCACCTGGGTGGCTCAGTCATTAAGCATCTGCCTTCAGCTAAGGTCATGATTCAGGGGTCCTGGGATCCAGCCCTGTATCTGGCTTCCTACTAGGTGGGAAGCCTACTTCTCCCTCTCCCTCTCCCACTCCCCCTGCTTGTGTTCCCTCTCTCACTGTGTCTCTCTCTGTCAAATTACTAAATAAAATCTTTAATCAAATAAAATAAAATATTAGCAAACCAACAATACATTTAAAAAATAATTCACTACAATCAAGTGGGATTTTTTTCCACAGGTTGCAATGGTAGTTCAATATGCTCAAATCAACCCATGTGATACATCACATCAGTAAGAAAAAGGATAAAAACCATATGATCATTTCAATAGACACAGAAAAAGCATTTGACAATGTACAACATTCATTCATGATAAAAATTCTCAACAAAGTAGGTTTAGAGGCCCTATACGAAAAACCCACAACAAACACTACCTTCCTGTGCACCACGTAATGTGCTCAGTACTGTGGAAACAATAGTCCTTTTAATATTTTCAAGAGGCAAGGTGATATTTAAAATATCTAACAACTCTGGGGCACCTGGGTGGCTCAGTCAGTTAAGCATCTGCCTTCAGCTCAGGTCAAGATCCCAGGGTCCTGGGATTGAGTCCTGCATCCTTGCACATCAGGGGACCTGCTTCTACCTCTGCCTGCTGCCCCTCCCCTTGCTTGTGCTCTCTCTTTCTCTGACAAATAAATACAATCTTAAAACAACAAAAACAAAAAACCTCAAGAAAAATGGTGTTGGCGAGGATGCAGAGAGGAGGGAACTCTCCCTTCTACATTGTTAATGGGAGTGCTAACTGGTGCAGCCTTTTTGGAAAACAGTATGAAGTTTCCTTAAAAAGTTAAAAAAGGAACTACCCTAAGATCCAGTAATCATGCTACTGAGTATTTGGCCAAAGAATACAAAAACACTGATTAGAAGGGGTACATGCACCCCCATGTTTATTGCAGCATTATTTATATTAGCCAAATTGTGGAAGCAGCCCAAGTGTCCATCAATAGAAGAATGGATAAAGAAGTTGTGGTATACACAAACATACACACAAACAAATACACACATACATATATATATTTGAATATTACATTTACAATATATGTTAGAATTAGAATTAGAATATATATTATATTATGAATATATATTTGAGTACTCAAATATATATTTCAATATACATATAGAATATATATATTAGAGGGCACCTGGGTGGCTCAGTTGGTTAAGCGACTGCCTTCGGCTCAGGTCATGATCCCGGAGTCCCGGGATCGAGTCCCGCATTGGGCTCCCAGCTCCATGGGGAGTCTGCTTCTCCCTCTGACCTTCTCCTCTCTCATGTTCTCTCTCTCTATCTCAAATAAATAAATAAAATCTTAAAAAAAAAGAATATATATATTAGAATAATATTCAGTCATAAAAAAAGAATGAAATCTTGCCATTTGCAATAACATAGACAGATCTAGAGACTATAATTCTAAGTGAAACAAGCCCATTAGGAAGACAAATACCATATGATTTCACTCATAGGTGGAATTTAAGAAAAAAAAGGAAATAAAAAAAGAGACACATCAAAAAACAGACTCTTAATGATAGAGAACAAGCCTGCTTACCAGAGAGGAGGTAGGCAGGGGGATGGATGAAATGGGTGATGGGAATTAAGAAGGGCACTTGTTGTGATGAGTACCTGGTGTTGTATGGGAGTGTGGAATTTGTATATTGTACACTTGAAACTAATACAACAATGTATGTTAACAATGACACTGGAATTACAATTTTAAAAAATGCTTACATTATTGGTATATTGTGAGCACGAAGTGAAATATGTAGAAATATCTTTCAGCAGAGAGCCTGCTTCCCCCTCTTCCTGCTGCTCCCTCTGCTTATGCCCTCTCTCTCGCACAAATAAATAAATAAAATCTTAAAAAAATATTAAAAACTACAATACAGATAAGATAAAGACTAACATTTAGTGATATTTTTAATGCTAATCTTTGGAAATGAGACATGATAAATTATAAAGAAATATAGTCTAAAAGAAATTAGATTTTCCATGTTCAAATTAATTTTCTATTTTGCTAACAGGGAAAATGCCAAGTAAAATGTTTATTTTTGCATATATGCTGCAATCTCCCCACTCCCAGAGGTCCTAATTTACATGACAATACAAAAAAGATAGTGCTGTTCTATAGTTACCTTCAAAGGGCCCCTAGAGTAGTATGAATCCTCATGCCATCATTGTGAGAGATGTTCCCTGCAGAAATTACGGATGAGAAGATATTGAGGTAGGTCAGATTTTCTCCTATTGAGAAAGCAACATGGTGTCATGGCAAGTATGTAGAATTCTTGGTCTGTATAGACCTCCCTCATACAAGTATAAACTCACAAAAAAATAAATAAATAAAACTAAACTAAGTAAGTAACTCGTTTGCATCAGTTACCTTCTGTTGCTTAACAAACCACATCCACGTTTGTTGTCTCTCAACCCTGCAAGTCAGTATTTGGATTTAGCTCAGCTGGGATGGTTCATCTCCATGCATTTTTGGCTGGGATCACACAGTTTGACAGTCAGAGGGCTGGTGCAAATGTTGCCTATCTTCAGGTGGACTGGATGTTGGTAGAGGTGTTGGAAGAAGCTGGACATGTGTTACCAAGTGTCCGGGAGTCCAGTCTAACTGGTTCTGATCATGGTGGCTAGCAGCATTATTGAAAGTAGCAAAAGAGGAGTCAAGCCCCTTTGTGCAGGCACTTTTATGATCTCTACTTGCATCATATTGGCTTTGTCCCACTGACCAAAGTAAGTCATGTGGCCAGCCCCAGAGTCAGTGTGGGAGGAACCCATCCAAGTACTCAAGGCTAGAATGTTGGATGCAGGGCACTGTGGATATTGCGGCCATTTCTACAATCTATGAAACTGTAAATTGATTCCATTGTACATGCACAAACCTTGACAAAGTTTCATTATTAGAGCATATATTTGGCACTTAGTGTATACTTGTTTAATTACTAATGGGATATTGAGATGCACAGGTGGCTCAGTCAGTTAAGCATCTCCCTTTGGCTCAGGTCATGACACCAAGGTCCTGGGATAGTCCTGCATCAGCCTCCTTGCTCAGCGATGGGCCTGCTTCTCCCTCTGCCTGCTGCTCCCCCTGCTTTTGTGCTCACTCTCTCTCTCTCTCTCTGACAAATATAAAGCTTTAAAAAAAAATTAATAATGGCATATTTACTATGCATCAGGTACCATTCCCATTGCCTAACATGTATTATTATTTTCCAGTAATCTTCACTTTGATGGCAAATCTTTTATTATCTTCATGGATAATTGTGGATATGGCATGATTAAATAATATGCCAATATTTACTCAACTAATGAATGTAGAGCCAGGATTCAAATCAAGTCAATTAACTACACATTTCATGGCATATTAATAAACTTATCCCCTGAAGAAGAAAGGATGTATAACAAAAGGAAGGAAGGAAGGAAGGAAGGAAGGAAGGAAGGAAGGAAGGAAGGAAGGAAGGAAGGAAGGAAGGAAGGAAAAAAGGGAGGAGAGGTGACAAAGGGGGGGAGGAAGGAAGAGAGAGAGAAGGATGAAGGAATAAGCAACTTTCTAGAAATGCATGTAATTAGATATAAAACATATATGTGGGGAAAAATCTAAAATAAGACTTGTAACACAATCCATGAACATTAATTTTTACCTTAGGATACGGCAATTGAACGTGACGCTAAATGCAAACTGTTTAAAATGTGGAGAGTCTAAAACTACTACTACCACCCGTACATAAAACTCTTCAGATTTTTCAGTTTATCATCTAGGAGTCAGGAATCAAACGTAGAGGAGAAACGTTTCACTGCTACCAGGCAGCTCTATTTTGGAGAAGTCAAATAAATAAGCTATAATACTTCTCTCTCAGAAGAGAGGATAGGCATTTAACACACACATACATACACATATTTTTAATGTTCTAGTCATATAATTTAGCAAGGGAGCCAATCACCTTTCAACCCTAATAAGAACAACTTAAGTCCTACTTATTTATGTGTTATATAAAGTTATAAAACATCTAAATCAAAATCTCGCTGGTGAGCACAGAATCCTTGACATGTAATTGGTATGTGCAAGTGAGATTAGGGCACCTACAAATTAAAGCTAAGCCAAAGTAAATTTTCTCTTGTCATTGCAGCTGGCTATACACCTGGCATAAGATGGCAAAATTACTCATATTCCATGACAGATATTATAGGTCCCATGAGATAGTATTTATAATGATTTTTTTCTAATTGTTGAACAGGAGGAAAACAAGTTCGCGAAACAATGGATGTGTATGTGAGCAACCGTGCAGTAGAAAATGTTCAGCGACTAAATGCTGAGCATTTAATGTTTTTATTTATTTGCCAACATACTGTGTTTGCCCTTATCTGTGTAGGTCCATTTCAAAATGACAGAAGTCCCAGGACACAGCAGTAGGGGAGGTTCACGGAGGGAGAGCCTGACTCCCCACCCAGACGTGTCATGGGAGAGTAACTCAGCCTCTCTGTGACTTAGCTACATTTTATAAAGAAAGAAAACTAATATATCTTTGTGTATTATTAAAAGAATCAAAACTTTATAGATGGAATGCACAGAGCTTGGGACATCAGAAAAACTCAATAAAAGTGGGCTCTAATAATAATTAAAATTATTAATATTATTATATTAACCCTTAAGAGACAAAATTTTATATATACCCTACATGAATCAGTAGGGCATTACCCAAAATTCTCAATGTGCTATCAACATTTAGAAAAACATACTTTCTTTTTTTTTTTTTTTTTTTTTCATACTTTCATTATAACTAAAGCGCTTATCTTTCAAACACCCCTTCAAAAAATATAGATATTATTTATAGAACCAAATGTATAAGTAAAAAATTATAAGTATTTTGCTACACATGTTTATTTATTTTTCCAATTATAGGCAGTAGTATACACTGATGAAATCTAGATTTTGGGTTGACGTGAAGCCTGAATCTAATTCAGGGCTTACTCAGATCAAATTACAATATTGAAATTATTAATAAAGTGGACATATTACTATTCTGTTGGGAGTATAATGAAAAGATACAAGTATTTGTGTGTATCTAAGGTGATATGTCACTCCTTTGCTTGTTCCTTCCATCTACTTAAACATTTTACAACTAACTCTGCCATTTCTTTGACACTCTTCAAACAGTAGTTCAAGAACTTGGAAAAGAGCCAGAAAATAGTCCTGGTCCTAGGGGTGCCTGGGTGGCTCAGTGGGTTAAAGCCTCTGCCTTCGGCTCAGCGCATGATCTCAGGGTCCTGGGATTGAGCCCCTCATCGGGCTCTCGGCTGAGCAGGGAACCTGCTTCCCCCTCTCCTTCTGCCTGCCTCTCTGCCTACTTGTGATCCCTTTCTCTCTGTCAAAAAAATAAATAAAATCTTAAAAAAAAAACAGTCCCGGTCCTGCTTTTAAAGTTTCCAACTGCAACCAAAATGCTCCTATGATCTGTATTTAATTTTGTTTTGATGGCTGAAGAAAATCTAAGTATGACAATATGTTCAATTCAGTTCCATTTGAAAAAATGTGGCTCCCAACTTATGACTCCTTTAAGAATTGCTAAGTAGTTTCTTTTCACCAAATGACTTTATTTTGAAGAAAGTTCTTTTTTTAAAGATTTTATTTCATTTATTTTTTAAGATTTTATTTTATTATTTATTTATTTATTTATTTATTTATTTATTTATTTAACAGAGAGAGATCACAAGTAGAGGCAGGCAGAGAGAGAGGGGGAAGCAGGCTCCCTACTGAGCAGAGAGCCCGATGTGGGGCTCCATCCCAGAACCCTGAGACCGTGACCCGAGCTGAAGGCAGAGGCTTTAACCCTCTAGCCACCCAGGCGCCCCATTTTGAAGAAAGTTCTATCACTAAAATTCTCATAGGAAATAAAGCTATTAAGAATATTTATAATTGAAGCTTATCTCAGAAGGACAACTTGATTAGAAAGGAAAAAGAGGGATATATTAAAGTCAAATATTTGATGCTTACGTAGGCTGCATGTGGCTCAAATTCACAGCAACGCTAGAGGTAAATGGAGTCCGGTCCAGTGCCTCTCTCGGAGTCCACTCAGCCTGGACATGGTAAAACATGAGACATCAAAGAGCTTTTTCTTTTTTTAAGATTTATTACTAATTTACTTTAGAGAGAGAGAGTGAAGGGGAGGGGCAGGGAGAGGGACAGGGGAGAGAGAATCTTAAGCAGACTCCCTGCTAAGCGTGGAGACCAACATGGGGCTCAATCCCATGACCGTGAGTTCACGACCTGAACTGAAACCAAGAGTAGGACACTTAACCAACTGAGTCTCCTAGGCACCCAAGGTCAAGCAGCTTTCAATCATTCCTTAATAAGGTCCACATGTTCTTCATTCTCTATCTCCTTCACTACCTTGTATTTGTGTGAGATGATCTATATGATTTATTTAGCAATCTACTGGGATTTAAGCAGGCCTGAAATGGAATCCAGTCCCTTCTCCTAGTAGCATGGCAACTATGCAAGATAATTAAATGTGTGACTCTTAAGGATTTTTATCTATAAGGTAGAACCTACCTAGCTCGCAAGACTATAGTGATGGTTTAATAACAAAGACTCTTGAGTATTTAGTAATATCAATGTTCAATTCTAAATACAATTACCATTTTAATTCAGGAATGCCTCATGCACTTCCCGTGTCCCTAGCTATCCTTGGATAGAGTGACCATTCTTGCAAAAGCTAATAGGCATTAGTTAAGGAGATGGTAATACATTTTGCTAAATTGGTAATAGATTTAAACATCAACATACCAGTTTCTGATGGTATATACATATTTGGCAATTTATTGATAGTCTTTAATGAGAATAGCACCATCAAAAATCCTTTATTATTTTTTAATTTAAATTCAATTAATTAACATATAATGTAGTATTATTCTCAGAGGTAAAGGCCAGTGATTCATCAGTCTTATATAATACCCAATACTCATTACATCACATTCCCTTCTTAAGTCCATTATCCAGTTACCCCATCCTCCTACCCTCCTACCCTCCAGCAACTCTCAGTTTATTTCATATGATTGAGTCTCTTATGGCTTTTCTCCCTCTCAGATTGTCTTTTGTTTTATTTATTCCTCTCTTCTCCTATGACATGCTGTTTTGTTTCTTAAATTCCGCATATGAGTGAAATCCTATAATTGTCTTTCTCTGCTTGACTTATTTCACTTAGCATAATACCCTCTAGTTCCATCAATGTCATTGCAAATAACAAGATTTCAATTTTTTTATGGCTGAGTATTATTTCATTGTGTGTGTGTGTGTATACCATATCTTTATACATTCATCTGTTGATGGACGTAGGGGCTCTTTCCATAGTTTGACTATTGTAGAAATTGCTGCTATAAACATTGGGGTGCAGCTACCCCTTTGGATCACTACATTTGTATCTTTGGGGTAAATCCCTAGTAATGCAATTGCTGGGTTATAGGGTAGCTCTATTTTCAACTTGTTGAGGAACCTCCATACTGTTTTCCAGAGTGGCTGCACCAGCTTGCATTCCCACCAACAGTGTAGAAGAGTTCCCCTTTCTCTGCATCCTCGCCAACATCTGTCATTTCCTGAGTGGTTAATTTTAGCCATTCTTCTTTTTAAAAAATATTTATTTATTAGACGGGGGAGGGGTAGAGAGAGGTAGGGGCAGGGGAGCTTGAGGTGGGGCTCGATCCCAGGACCCCAGAATCATGACCTGAGCTATGACCTTCTTAATTGACTGAGCCACCCAGGTACCCCTATCCATTCTGATTGGTGTGAGGTGGTACCTCATTGTGGTTTTGATTTGTAGTTCCCTGATGCCAAGTAATGTGGAACATTTTTTCATGTGTCTGTTGACCATTTGTTTGTCTTCTTTGGAGTAATGTCTGTTCATGTCTTCTGCCCAATTCCTGATTGGATTATTTGTTCGTTGGGTGTTGGGTTTGATAAGTGCATTATAGATTTTGGATACTAGGCCTTTATCTGATAAGTCATTCACAAATATCTTCTCCCATTCTGCTGATTGTCTTTTGGTTTTGCCAACTGTTTTCTTTGCTGTGCAAAAGGCTTTTATATTGATGAAGTCTCAATAGTTTATTTTTGACTTGGAGCCATGTTTAGCAAAAAATTGCTGCAGCTGAGGTCACAGAGGTTGCTACCTATGTTCTCCTCTAGGATTTTAATGGATTCCTGTCTCATATTAGGTCTTTCATCCATTTTAAATCTATTTTTGTATATGGTGTAAGGAAATGGTCCAGTTTCATTCTTCTACATGTGGCTGTCCAATTTTCCTAATATCCTTTGTTATAGAGACTGTCTTTTTTTCTGTTGGAAATTCTTTCCTGCTTGTCGAAGATTAGTTGACCATAGAATTGAGGGTCTGTTTCTGGGTTCTCTATTCTGTTCCACTGATCTATGTGTCTATTTTTGTGCCAGTACCATACCATCTTGATGATTACAACTTTCTAATAAAGCTTAAAGTCTGGAATTGTGATGCCACTACCTTTGGTTTTCTTTTTCAACATTCCTTTGGCTATTCAGTATCTTTTCTGAATTTTTAAGATTATTTGTTCCAGCTTTGTGAAAAAATTTGAATGGTATTTTGATAGGGATTGCATTGAATGTATAGATTGCTCTAGGTAGCATAGACATTTTAACAATATTTGTTCTTCCAATCCATGAGCATTTCTTTGTGTCTTCTTTAATTTCTTTCATAAGAGTTCTTTAGTTTTCAGAGTACAAATCCTTTACCTCTTTGGTTAGGTGCATTCCCAGGTATCTTATGGTTTTGGTGCAATTATAAATGGAATCAACTCCTTAAATTCTCTTTTTTCTGTCTCATGGTTGGTGTACAGAAATTCAGTTGATTTCTGTGCATTGATTTTATATCCTGCCATGTTGCTGAATTCCTGTATGAGTTCTAAAAATTTTGGGGTGGAGTCTTTTGGATTTTTCACAGAATATTACTTCATCTACAAAGAATGAGAGTTTGACTTCTTCTTTGCCCATTCAGATGCCTTTTATTTCTTTTTGTTGTCTGATTGCTGAGGCTAGGACTTCGAGTACTATGTTGAACAACAGTGGTGACATCTCTGCCGTATTCCTGACCTTAGGGGAAAAGCTTTCAGTTTTTCCCCATTGAGATTGATATTTGCTGATGGCTTCTCATATAGGCTTTTATGATATTGAGGTATAATCCCTCTATCCCTACTCTGTGAAGAGTTTTAATTAAGAAAGGATTCTCTACTTTGTCAGATGCTTTTTCTCCATCTATTGAGAGGATCATATGATTATCTTTTCTTTTATTAATGTGGTGTATCATATTGATCAATTTGCAGATACTGAACAACCTTTGTATCCCAGGAATAAATCCCACTTGGTCGTGGTGAATAATCTTTTTAACGTACTGTTGTATTCTTTTGGCTAGTATCTTGGTGAAAATTTTTGCATCCATGTTCATCAGGGATATTGGTCTGTAATTCTCCTTTTTGATGCAGTCTTTGTCTGGTTTTGGGATCATGGTAATGCTGGCATTATAGAAAGAGTTTGGAAGTTTTCCTTCCAAATCAATTTTCTGAAACAACTTCAGAAGAATATGAATTAATTCTTCTTTAAATATTGGTAGAATTCCCCTGGGAAGCCATCTATCCCTGGACTCTTTTTGTTGGGATCTTTTGGTTACTGCTTCAATTTTTTTGCTGGTTATGGGTCTGTTCAGGTTTTTTATTTCTTCTTCTTTCAGTTTTATACATCAGTTTTTACATCTCTAGGAATGCATCCATTTCTTCCAGATTTCTCCCATATACTTGCTCATAATATGTTCTTATACTTGTATTTCTTTGGTGTTGGTTGTAATCTCTCCTCTCTCATTCAAAATTTTCTTGACTTGGATATTTTCTCTTTTCTTTTTGATAAGTCTGGCCAGGGGCTTGTGGATCTTACTATTTTTTTTTTTTTTTCAAAGAACCAACTCCTAGTTCCGTTGATCTGTTCTACTGTTTTTTAAATTTTAATTTCATTGATTTCTGCTCTAATCTTTATTAATTCTCTTCTCCTGGTGGGTTTAGGCTTTATTTGCTGTTCTTTCTCTAGCTTCTTTAGGTGTAAGGTTAAGTTATGTATTTGAGACCTTTCTTGTTTCTTGAGAAAGGCTTGTATGGTTATATACTTCTGTCTTAAGACTGCCTTTGCTGCATTCCAAAGGTTTTGAATAGTTGTATTTTCATTTTCACTTGTTTCCATGAATTTTTTAAATTCTTTAATGTCCTGGTTGCTCATTCTTTCTTTAGTAGGATGCTCTTTAGCCTCCATGTATTCGAGTTCTTTCCAAATTTCTTCTTGTGATTGAATTCAAGTTTCAAAGCATTATGATCCAAAAATATGCAGGGAATGATCTCAATCTTTTGGTACCAATTAGGACCTGATTTGTGGCCCAGTATGTGATCTATTCTGGAGAATGTTCCATGTGCACTCGAGAAGAATATGTTTTTTGTTGCTTTAGGATGGAATGCCCTGAATATATCTGTGAAGTCCATTTGCTCCAGTGGGTCATTCAAAGCCCTTGTTTCCTTGTTGAACTTTTGCTTAGATGATCTGTCCATTTCAGTAAGTTAAAGTCCTCTACTATTATTGTATTATTTTTAATGTATTTCTTTAATTTTCTTATTAACTGGTTTATATAATTGTCTGCTCCCATGTTTGGGGCATAAATATTTACAATTATTAGAGATTTTTGTTGGATAGACCCTTTAATTATGATACAGTGTCATCTCATCTCTTATTTCATCTTTGGTTTAAAATCTAATTTGTCTGATATAAGGATTGCCACTCCAGCTTTCTTTTGATGTCTGTTAACATGATAAATCTCACCCCCTCACTTTCAATCTGGAGGTGTCTTTCGTCTAAAATGAGTCTCTTGCAGAGAGCATATTGATGGGTCTTGCTTTTTCATTCAGTCTGATATCTTGTTTCTTTTTGTTGGCCAGTTAGTCCCTTTATATTCAGAGTAACTATTGAAAGATATGAATATAGTGTCATTGTATTACCTGTAACATCACTGTTTCTGTATATTGTCTCTGTTCCTTTCTGCTCTGTGTTACTTTTGGTCTCTCTTTTTGCTTAAAGGATTCCCTTTAATATTTCTTGCAGGGCTGGTTTAGTGATCCTAAATTCTTTTAGTTTCTGTTTGTCCTGGAAGCTTTTTATCTCTCCTTCTATTTTGAATGACATCCTTGCTGGATGAAGTATTCTTGGTTGCATATCTTTCTCATTTAGTACCCTGAATATATCATGCCAATCCTTTTTGACCTGCCAGGTCTCTGTGGATAGGTCTACTTCCAGTCTAATGTTTCTACCCTTGTAGGTTATGACTTCTTGTTTGAACTGCTTTCAAGATTTTCTCTTTGTCTCTGAGATTTGCAATTTTCACTATTATAAGTCAAGGTGATGACCTATTTTTATTGGTTTTGAAGGGGATTCTCTGCTCCTTCTGGGCTTGAATCCCTGTTTCCTTCCCCAGATTAGGGAAGTTCTCTACTATAATTTGCTCCAATGTACCTTCTGCTTCTTTCTATCTTTCCTCTTCTTCTGGGATACCAATTCTAATGTTGTTTCACTTTATGGTATCACTTATCTCTCAGGTTCTCCCAACGTGATTCAGTAGTTGTTTATCTCTCTTTTTCTCAGCTTCTTTATTCTCTACCATTTGGTCTTCTTTATCTCTAATTCTTTCTTCTGCCTCATTTATCCTAGTAGTTAGAGGCTCCGTTTTTTTTTTTTTATTGCATTTCTTTAATAGTCTTTATGGTTTTGACTTGATTAGATTTTAGTTATTTTACTTCTCTAAAAGGGATTCTCTAATGGCTTCTGTGCTTTTTTCAAGCTCATCCAGTATCTTTGTAATTGCTATTCTGAACATTAGTTATATCCATACTTATATCCATACTGATTAGGTCTCTGGCTGTTAGTACTGCCTCTTGTTCTCTATTTTGAGGTGAGTTTTTTCATCTTGTCATTGTGTCCAGGAAAGAATCGATGAACAAGAGAACAAAATACTAAAATGGCAACAATGACCCTACAGAAATGTACACTAAATAAATCAGAAGAGACCCAAAACTGGGGGAAAAACAAGAGAATATAATTAGGTGAACAGAACAGAGCAGTACATTGGCTCCTCTGTGTATTTTGGTCTATTTGTTAGAAAATTAGATCCCAAAATTGTAAGGAAAAAAATATATGTATATGTACAAAAATAAAATTAACTACATTGGAAGGATAGAATGTAACCGTGAAAATGAAAATTAAAAGAGAAAAAAGGAATATAAATGGACAAGTGAGCAGAACAGAACAAACACACTATATCTTGACTGTATTTTGGTCTGTTTGTTAGAAGAAACTACATCCTAAAATTGTGAAGAAAGAAAAAGATTTATATTCAAAAATAAAATTAAATACATTGTAAGAATAGAATGTAAGTATAAACATGAAAATTAAAAAAAACCCACTTCAACAACAACAAAAAGAAGTAGAAAAAAAGTGAGAGAGAATATGATCAGACAGGGGAAGAAAACAGAACAAAACATTACATTCTGGGTGTATTTTTGTCTGTTAAAAGGAACTGCATCACAAAATTGTAAAGAAAGAAAAATTTATCTATATACAAAAATAAAATTAAGTACAATGAAAGGCTAGAATGTAAGTGTAAAAATGAAAATTTAAGAAGATTTAAAAAACAGGTGATAAAATAAGGAAATGGCTGAAAAAGGAAAGAGAAAAAAATTAAAATTGAAAGACTAAGAAATCATTGAAAAAAAAAAAAAAACATGAATTCTATATACTAGTTTTCCCTAGTGCCAGATTTTTGCAATTTGTGTGATTGGTGTCTTGGCCTGATGTTCTTGCTGCTTTTCTGGGGGAGGGGTCTATTTTGCTGATTCTCAGGTGTCTTTACCTTGGGCAGAATTGCACTGCCTTGTCAGTCTAAGTAACCTGCTCCAGATTGTTCTATGTGGCTTTTGTTCCCTGAAAGCCTTCTACGGCCCTTTAGAGGATGAGAATGAAAATGGCAACCTCTCAATCTCCAGCCCCACAGCCAAGAGCTGCGACCCCACTCTTCAGTGCACCCTGTGGGAAAAGCAGTCAATCACTCTGATCTCTGTCCACAATTCGTGTTCACTCAGCCTGTGACCGAGCATTTCTATCTCAGGCACACAACCTCATTTAGTGTCTCTAAGCTCTTCAAAGGTCTGCAGTGCACAACCTCATCGCTTCTCCCAGGGGAGGAAGGGACATCTCCCTGGTTCAGCTGCTTGCTGGGTCCTTGCTCCCAGAGCCACTGTGGACCCTAATGTCACTCACAGTTTATGGCAACACCAAGCTGAGAGCACTCTCCTAAGCTCTCTGATTATAATCAGCTTCCCTGCTCCAGTGCCTGGGAACTCTGTCACATTCAGGCATCCCATCTTCCTGTAACCCCAGGAATCATGAGACTACACTGTCCCACCTAGGATTCCACGCTGCCTGGCCACCTGAGTGCCTTTCAGGAAGGGATGTCCTTCAACAGAGCAGACTTTTAAAAGTTCTGATTTTACACTCCACTGCTATATCACTTTCTGGGGCTGGCTGATAGAGGCTCCCTGCCCCCCATGGTTTATCTTCCCATATATTGCCTCAGATTCACTTCTCTGTACCTCCTACCTTGCAGAAAGTGATTGCTTTTCTATTTGTAGATTTGCAGCTATTCTTTTCTTAGATCTCGGTTTGAGTTTGCAGGTGATCAGATTGATTTGATAACTACCTAGCTGAAGTCCTGGGACCAGACAAAACTAAGTGTCCTACTCATCCACCATCTTGGACTTAAAATTGTCTTTGAAAACCATATGGGAAATGAAATGAAAATCACATGCAGTGGGAGAACAATATCCATGCATGGCAGTGATCCCAAAGTAATATATATTTCCTAATCCTGAGTTCATATTGATTATTTGCTTACTTATATTTGATTATGGCCTTTTGTCCTTATTTTCAATTTTCTCTATTGTCAATGTCTTTGTCCCTTTCTGTCATCTCAGAGTTACATTTTTGTCTATTAATATATTCAACCTGGTTTCCAATGTATTAACATTTCATTTACATTTTTTCAGGCTTCTTAAACATAGTTTGGTTATTTTTACACTTCTTAAAACTTTAAACTTCAATTAAATGAATACTCAAAAACCCTTAAAATTATGATTAACTGTAACAACTTAGAAATATACAGTCTTATAAACACTTTCATGTCACAGATTAAGATCAAATTAGACAGCAGGTATTTATCCTTACTCAAAGAAATCAGAAGAGTTTTTAAAAAGGAATATAAATAAATGCTCATATATTTATTTACAGAAACATACAATTATTAACAGTCTCTATCTACAAGCCACATAGTGGTATGTTTCTTATTGTTATTATTTCATGTAATAGGCATCTTTGTAATGTAATTATCATTTGTGCATTCACTGCCTGGCCACATGAATGTCAGGACCAGCTGAACTGGAAGAAATAAAACTAAAAGTTGAACAAGAAGAGAGATTGAGTAAATTCTTCTAGGGACAAGGTACTTGTGCTAGTATTTCTCTCCCAACTTACACGGGGAGAGGGAGTCTCTTTTCCAATGTTGTATTCTCTTGACTCTAAATTTGAGAATAGCTATCCTCAGAGCTACTCTGATGTAAAATCATAAAGTGCATAAACTGTGTTTGTGGTGCTTTCTCACGTATGTCCTCTCATCATCCCCAGCCTACAGTCCTCTATTCCTGTCTCCTAGCACCTTCAACTTCCTGTAATCAGGCCAGATGAGTAAGTGGTATTTCATGATCCAGAACTTCTTTCACCTCCTAATCCTCAAAATATAACTACTAGTGTTTATCTATGAAGGTCTCCAAAATCGTGAGACAGAATTAACTGACTTCAGTAAAGGAATGTCAGCAAACTTTTATTCAATGGCAAGAAAGTTAAATCAGCAGTCTTCTTTGAAGGCTTTTGCCTCCACTCCTGTACTCTGTGAGAAGTTGACCACACTCAAAATTAGCTGGGAGGCAATTCATGAAATTGGAAATCTCTAGGTGCTCTGTAAGCCAAGGTTAAAAGTGCAAGTCAGGGAAAAGAAACTACTGTCCTGTTGCTCAAAGCACATGTGCTGTATTGCTCAGTGAATCAGAATCTGAATGGTTGGTATTTATATTTGTGTTTTGAAGAAGACAATGCACATATTTGCTCAAATTCTTTATTGTTTAATGACCATCATAAAGCCAGTGGTGCTGTTATTTCAATGTGCTAATTTTGTAGTATGTTTATGATTGGTTCTTTATCAAAGGAAGGCTAAGCCACATGAATGTTGCAACATGCCAAACAAGGGAAAGCTTAACAGCATTCTTAATGGAGGAATGGGAAGAAGTAATGAGTTGCCATATGGTGAAAAAGTTCAGACATTCAGTACTGTGCTAATTCACATTCTATTTATTTCTTCAATAAAATTGGTTTCTTATTAGCCACAATGTAGTACTAAGAACACAGTGAAATTTTTAATGAAATAATCAATGATATTTACTATCACAATTTAAAGTAAATAGTATAATTAATTAATCCATGGGCATACTGTAACTATAGTTAAAATAATTACTAGCTAAGGAAAAATAAAATTGATAATGATGATGACTCAAACCATGGCTAATCATAATAACAATTTAAAAAGTTGAAAGCAAAATAGAAAACAAATTTACCTTTCTTCTATTTAACTATAACTTCAATATATTAATATCAGCAAAATTATGTAAAAGGTAATTTCAAAATAAATCTCTTATTTTAATTTACTGGTTTCCTATAAAACTGTAGTGGATGCATTGGTATTCTGCCCAGATCCTATTTCCCACTTTCCTGGGCCCTGGTACTCCAGTACCAGGAGTGGAAGCATCCGACAGCTTTCAGTTTGATTCCTCTCTCAGACTTATCTGCACCTCAAGAATGTGACACTGACTATTATCTAAAGTTATTTTCCGTCCAATGCTGTATGATGGGAGGATGTGAAGGGTAGAACCCTTACCACAAAGGGGACAACTCAGAGGGGCCATTCTTATCCAGAACTCTCTATAAGGTCACCTGATCATTTGTGTTGACTTCATTTCTGTTACACTTCTCCCTTTGCCTGATATTGATCCTTAGCACGTTTTCTAATAAATTTCCAAGATGCAAATAAGATTGTGAATGATAAGCCCATGCCTTTAAACCAGTCATATATAATATAGATTTTTATGTTCTCAAGTGCAACATATCATACTGTCTGGCCCATCAAATTAAAAAACAAAAAATTAAAATGTTGAGTAAAATATGAAATATTATAAAATATTTATTTGGCTAGAAAATACATAATCCTACCACATGCTAAGTCAAAACAAGAATTAAGGGAAAATAGTGGGGCTAGGAAGCAGGTTTCCCCCCCCATTTTTTTTTTTTTCAAACCAAGATGACATTGAAATTTGGTTTTCATAGTCTTGCAAAAAGCAAGAGATAGAAAACACAAAGTAGGTGCTCCTGGAGGTGAGCATTCTACAGAAAAGAACTGACAGCAATGTGAGACTGCTCTCCTTAAAGACCTTCTTGGAAGGTTGTTCTTGACTAGTGTTTGGGAACTTAAATTTCAGGAGGGTTCCCTTCATTTCCAGAAAAGGTAAGGGTATTCACTATGCCTAAACTGTACAACAGTGTGGTTTCTGGTGAATACTCACTTTCTTCCTGGGAGCCTTGGACTTTAGTACATGCTAAACAGAGGGCGCCTCCATGATTAGCTCCCAATAAAAACCTTGGTCACTGAGTCTCTAATGATCTTCTCTGGTCAAATACATTTTGTAGATGTTAACACAATTTATTGTGGAGGAAGTAATCATGTTCTGCGTGACTCCACTGGGAAAGGACTTTTGGACATTTGTGTCTGGGTTTCGACTGGACTTCTGCCCTGTCCCTTTCCTGATTTTGTTCTGCATCCTTCTGTTATAATAAATCCTAGTTGTAAGTTTGACTATATGCTCTTTTCTGTGAATTATCCTAGTAATTCATCAAATCTGGGGATTTTTTTTTAGGGATTCTCAACATAGAAGTCTGGTTGTGATATCTCAAAAAAAAAAAACAACAACAACAAATAAAAAACAAACAAACAAAAATCATCTGTGTAAAGATGAACTAGATAGAAAAGCCAAATGGAACAGAGGGATCAATGTCTTCCTCTAACCCTAGTGTTAATAAAAGTGATAGAGTAAGATATATAGCACTGGAATCTAGACAGAGAAAAGCAAATGACAAAGAAGCAATACTTAATGAGATTATGGCGGAGACCTTTGCAGCATGAACACAGAATGAGGAAGATTAAACCAGCCCAGGAAAGATAATCATTCCTTCTCTGACCACATAGAGATTTACTAATTTATTTATTTAAAAAACATAAAGACCATCAGTTTTCAATGTGTACAGTTCTATGACTAGAATCACATGTATGATTCCTGTAACCATCACAAACTGTATACATAACAGTTTTTTCACACTAAAATATTCCCTTGTACTCTTTGTGGTCACATCCTCCACTTCCCCAAACTCTGAGAGCCAATTATCCATTTTCCATCACTATAATTTTGTCTTTAAGAATGTTATTTAATGAAATCTTAGATTGTATAATCTTTCGAAGAAGCTTCTTTTATTCAGCATAATGACTTTCAAATTGATCAGCATTGTTGTATATCAATGTTTTATTTCTTTGTATTGCCATGTAGTACTGTCACATGGATATACTACAATTTGTTACATTTACCCTTTGAAGGATATTTAGATTGTTTCCATTTGCATGGAATTAAGAAAAGAGCTGATATAAACATTCATGTATAGGTTTTATGAGAACATATTTTTTCATTATTCCAGAGTAAATAAATATGCTGGGTCATATGGTAATGACAAATTTAAACTTATATAAAATTCCCAACCATTTTCCATACTAGCTATAGCATCTACAGTCTTACCAACAAAGTAGGAGAAGCACAAGTTGTTTGTCAGCACTGGTATAATGACCGTATTTTATTTTGCCTATTGTAATAGCTGTGCAGAGGGATCCTATCATGGTTATATTATGCTTTTACCTAAGGGTAATGATTTGGACCTTTTTTTTTTCATCTGCTTACTTCTCATTTATATATCCTCTTGATGAAGTGATTGTTCCAATATTTGATCCAACTTTTAATTAGTTATTTTCTTACTCTCGGGTTTTAAAAGATTATGTGTTCTGCCTGGAAGTCCTTGGTCAATCCTTTGTCTTTCTGGTTCATGTCTAGAAAATCTTTGCCTAACTTCAGGTCATGTAGATTTTCACCTGCTTTCTTCCAAATGTTGTATCACTTTATTTTACATTTAGGTCTGTGAATTATTCCCAGTTAAGTTTTGTATAAAATATAACTTTGATTCGTGGTCGATTTTCTGCATATGAATGCCCAATAGTTCCAAAACCATTTGTTGAAGATTCTATCTTTTCTTCATTGAATGCCTCGCACCTTTGTCAAAAATCATTTGGCCACATTTGTATGGGCCTATTTCTGGACAAAAACTATCTGTTTTATTGGTTTGTGCGTCTTTGCTTTTGTTAATGTCATCCTGTCTTTATTACCATCATGTTAACGTAAGTTTTAAACATAATATAGTATAATTTTTCTGACTTTATTTCTAACTTTCAAAATCATTTTAGCTGTTCTAGTCACTTTTCCCTTTAGTATAAATTTTAGAATTAACTTGACTATACCTATAAACAATTCTGCTGAGGCTTGGATTGTTACTGAATAAATCTATAGATTACTTTGCAGAGAAGTGACATTGTATTTGTTAAGTGTTCCAATCCATAAATCTGGTATACTTCTCCATTAATGTAGACTGTCTTTGATTTTTTCATCAATGTATATAGTTTCTACATACAAATCTTACACAAATCCAAATAAATTGAAAAAGACTGAAGTCACACAAAGGATGTCTTCATTATAAAAGAATTAAACTAGAAATAAACAACCAAAATAAATGTAAAGAACCCCCCAACTATTTGGAAATTAAACAACACATTTCTCATATATGATGGGTCAAAGGATATATCACAAAAGAAAATTTTAAAAGCATTAAGTTAGACCTGTCTGTGATATCATCAACATAAATTAAGTGAAAGACCAGAGGCCTAAAGACTACAATAAAAACTACAAAAAAATTAGAAGAAAACTTAAAAGAAAATCTTTACTATATTAAGCAAGTCTGTCTAAGCAAGGAGTTCTTAGATATGAAACTTAAAGCCCAATTTACGAAAGGAAAAAAATTGGCAAATTAGACCTCCTAAATTTAAAAAGCTTTGCACTTCAAAAGATATCATTAAGAAAACAAAAAAACAAGCTACAGAAAGCAAATAAAATATCTATAAAAGGACATAATTAAAATACATAAAGAAGCTTTGCAAATCATAATAATAAGAAACCCCAATTTTAAAACGGCAAAAATTTTGAATAGACTTCTCATCAACTAAGATAAAATGGCTAATAAACAACAATAACAAAAAAAGGCTAATAAACAGATAAAAATGTGCTCAACATCATCATTTGTTACAGAAATGGAAATTAGACATTAAGTGGAAATGAAATTAAATGGAAATTAAATAGAAATAAAGACAAACCAAAACAAGTGTAGGTGAGGATGTGGAAAAATCAGTACACTCCTACTTTGCTGGTGGGAAGGTGAATGGTAGAGCAACTCTATAACCATTCAATCCAACCATCCTACGCCTAGGTACCCAAGAAAAAAACAAACATATGTCCACCCAGGACTTGTACTAGTATTTCATAGCAACATTATATCAAATGCCCAATAATTTCAATACAAATGTCACCAACTTTTTTTTTCCGAAGATTTTATTTAATTGAGAGAGATAAAGTGCACACATAAATGAGAACATGAGTGGGGGAGGGGGCAGAGGGAGAGGGAGCAGCAGACTCCCCACCTAGCAGGGAGCCCAATGCAGGGCTCAATTTCACAACCCCCTGGGATCATGACCTGAGCTAAAGGCAGACACTTAACTGACTGAGCCACCCAGACACTCCTGTCACCAACTTTTGAATGGATAAGCAAAATATGGTATAGCAATACAATGGAATATTATTTAACAGTATAATGAAATGAAATACCTAGATGATTCTTTTTTTTTAAATGTATTATTTATTTATTTGACAGAGAGAGATCACAAGTAGGCGGAGAGACAGGCAGAGAGAGAGAGGGAAGCAGGCTACCTGCTGAGCAGAGAGCATGATGCAGGGCTCGATCCCAAGGACCCTGAGATCACGACCCCAGGCGAAGGCAGAGGCTTTAACCCACTGAGCCCCCCAGGTGCCCCTGCCTAGATGATTCTGAGAAAACAGTACTCTAGGTGAGAGAATCCAGACGCAAGAGACTACATATTTCATGATACCATTTACGTGAAATGTCGAAGGGAATCAAATCTATAGTATCAGACATGATTGGTGATTGTCTGGGGCCAAGAGGGAGAACGGGTAATGATTAGAAATGTCTAAAACTGCTTTATTATGAAGACCACACAATGCTATAGAAGTCACTGAAATCCAGTGAGTCATATCCTTAAAATAAGTGACTAAATCTTTTTGTCCCAAAATAGCATTTTATTTCCAATTTCCTTTAATGTATTTTGTTTTATTTTATTTTATTTTATTTTATTTTTTTATTTTTTTATTATTTTATTTTATTTTATTTCATTTTATTATCTGAATGTCTGAGATTTCACTATTTGGAATATTTTAGCTATTCCTCCTCATTCTGTCACATTCCTAGAAGTACTGTTCAGGATTTTTCTGATATCAGTGGCTCTGGCCCCTGTATTAAAGTGGAGGAAATAAGGTACAGCTCCAGAATGATTTCCTATAGTGCTCTTGCTTTTCCTTCCCTGCTAAGAATTAGGCTTTGGAATAAAAAACCTTATATGTCATCTACTCTGGGTGACCCGTGTGCTGTGATACAAAGGACCCCTGAAGTGGGAGAACAGGACCCGTCTATCCCTCTTAGAGGGAGTAGAGTATGTTCAGAGAGTAGAGCAGGGTACCTCAGGGAAAGATTCCCTGGGAACAGTGACTAGCACAACTTTCCCTGCCATAATAGTCAATATACTTCATAAGGTTGTAAAATAAAGCTGTTAAGATACCAGTATCTCAGGGGTGCCTGGCTGGCTCAGTCAGTTAAGGGTCTGCTTTCGGCTCAGGTCATGATCCTAGAGTCCTGGGATCCAGTCCCACACTGGGCTCCCCGCTCAGCAGGGAGTCTGCTTCTCCCTCAACTCCTCCCCCCTGCTCATGATCTCTCTCTCTCTCTCTCACTCTCTCTCTTTTGAATAAAGAAATAAAATATTTTAAAAATACCAGTATCTCAGTGGTTGAGAACAAGCTATAGCCAGGGGAAATAAAGTGGGACAGAGGGCAAATCAGGATCTTCGGTCAAACGGGTATTGGCCAGGCTTCGTAGTCTTAAATAGGCTAGAGACAGAGGTTTCCATTAGTCCGGAACAGAGAGATGCACCCCAGTGACCAGGAGAGATGTGGGGAGAAACACAAAATACGAGTTAGATGATATTGTTCTCCTTAAGTAATGTGCGTCTACAATAGCAGACACTGTTTATTGAAAAAAATTCTGTTTTTTCAATTCAAATATTTTCAAAAAATATTTCCTGTTTATTGTAAAATTTCTCAAGCAATGTGTTAAAAATGATGGGCTGATTATCCAGTGAGGTGTTTGTCCCCAGGAATTGCTGAGAGAAATATGACATTCACAGCCTTCTTGACCTTCTCTGCCTTCTCTACATAAGTATTAAAAAAGACTTCAGCTTAAAGTCTACATTTCAAGTTGATTACCGTGCTACAGTGCAATCCTAAAGACAATGACTGTCAAACTTATGAATGTTATGTTGAAAGTCATCATTGAGATACTACGATAAAGATTCATGAAGGTCTATAAAAAACTGTTATGGTAGCAAATGAAACTTTGGCTCCTAAAACTAGCTTTCCTTTGTGTAAATATCGCCACTGTCAATTTCAAAGTTTTTTACATTTACATGAAAGATTGACAAACAGCCAGCCAAAGTAAAGAACCGGTAATAATAATGAATAAAATATTCAGTCGGCATTAAATTCTGAGCTTATGTAACTTTTCTCAAACATGTCATGTATTGCCTTTGATTCATTTATTCTAGGTGTGGTCTGTATATTTGAAGGAGTCACATTCAAACATAGATATGACAAGTCCTAATTCCAAAGGCACTGCTGCGTCCATGTTATTCCAAACACCACAACATGATTCCACTGAATATTTCAGTTTCAGTAAGGAAGAGAAGGGGAGGGGAAGGGAGTGGGTGGGGAAGGGAGAGGAGAGAAAAATAGAAATCCAGAACAGAAAACTGATTCCATACCCGCATAAAGAATCAGTAACCAGAGTTATCAGAATCTTTCAGCTTTAGAAAAATAATGCTTGAAGAAGTGTAGCAAGTCATTATGTTGTTGTCTTCAAAAGATTTGATCGTTGAGGTCCTTGGTTCATAGATGCTCTTTTCATGAAAAAGCAAAAACATGAAACCTTCTAACTTGAGCCCATGCATATTGTAAAATTTTTCTGAACCAGTTCTGATGTGTGTGGATCCATTCCCACTTCCCATGGACTTGTTGCCATGGGGCTCCGGGGCCAGCTTCTTCTGAACTAGCCTAACTAGCTTGATGATCCAACATGTTAATTATCATCAAAACCATTTGGTGGCCACAGATATTTGTGAAGGCAGCTGGATTGCCTGTGGACAAATTAGACGGCATGGGAAGCCACCATTTATAGTGATTATAACACGGAAAGTTCTTGGATACAATTTATACCACAGAGAACCCACAAGTATTGAAAATATGAAAATGCTCCAAGTTTTTCTGTGAAGAATATGGCTGTGAAATAAAAAAAATCCAGATCATGACATAGATATCGAGAAGACTTTGAGAAAACAGAAATTGTGGAAAGGTTTATAGTTAGCGGAACATAAAAAAAAAGGAAATTTTAATTTGATTTCTTTAATTTTTTTATTTCTTTAATTTCTAATAAAGAAGACATCGAGAAACTAAAGGGCATTTTAAAATATACCACAGAATATCCATCAAAACCACTATATAAGCTTTTCATTCAAGTTTCAGCAAAATTATGACTATTTCAAAAATTATTTACAAAGAGGAACATTATACTGAATAATCAGAATGATACTAATAAAGAATCTAAATTTACCAAAACTCACACAGAAATTACAGCTCAATCTCTCTCTGAAAGTAAACATAAAATTATTACAAAAAATATATCTTTATGCTTTATGTTAATTACATAGTATTCATTATGTATATATACAATTCCTTAAGATGAAGATGTTGAGTTAAAATGTTATTTAGATGTCATTTTGATCTGCTATGACTGGTATTTGAAAACATATATCCACACAAAAACCATACATACCAGTGCTTAGCAACTTTACTTGAATTCCAAAAAAAAAAAAGAAAGAAAGAAAGAAAAGAAAACAATGGCTATAACTCAAGCATCCTGCAAGGGGCAAAAAAATAAGCTGTGGTACATCCACACAATAGAATACTACTCAGACATAAAAAGGAACAAATTATTGATATATGCAACAACTTAGATGGATTTCAAAGGTATTATACTGATTAAATTAAGCTAACTTCAAAATATCTCATGCTATATGATTCAATTTATATAATATTCCCCAAATGACACATTTATAGTGACGTGAAACAGATAAATTCTTCTTTCTTTATGGTAATGAATTGTTTTGTACTTTGATTTTGGTGATAGTTACTACATATATGGTCAGATTTCACAGTACTACACACAAACACGTACACGGGAATGCTGGTAATAATTGCTGAAATCTAAATAAGGGCTGTAGTTTATTTTCTTCATGGATCATGTTTTTGATGTCATGTCTAAGAGCTCTTTGTGCAACTTTAAATCGTGAAGACTTTCCCCTGTTTTATTTTAGAAGTTTTATAGTTGTATGCTTTATACCTAGATTTATAATTTATTTTGAGTTAAATTTTGTGTAAGGTATAATGGCTCCTTCTTAAGTAAAACCTTTTAACAAAACCAGCTGAATGGAGAATCAGAGACAAAGTTGCACACAATTTTCCTCTCCTCCTCTATTTGTAACTGATAAGATGCTGTCTATAGCCTGCTTTCTTCTTGATCTGTTCTCTGATCGAACCTTGAAGAACCAAACAGGTGGTTTAAGAAAAAATAAAACTCGACTCAGAGATTAAGGGTTCTTTCTGGCATTAGCAACTTCTTTATTTTATTTATTTATTTTTTAGCATTTCACTTTCCACTGAGCACAATGCAGACACTGTACTAGACATTAAGGAAAAAAAAAAAGATGAGTAAGGTACCATCTTTGCTCTCATTTTCCTCAAGTTCTAGATGAGGGGACAAATAGAACACACTCGGGATGCCAATTATTACCATTAAGGTATGGTGCCATATATGGTACAGAAGGAGAGATTACTTCAAAGTGGAGGAAGGGTTCATACGGATACAACTCTGTATGAATCGTGTCTACTCCACGACAGTAGAGATTTTCCCAGTAAAGACAATGGAAGGAAACAGTGAAGGAGTGGTCTGAGGGAGGCCTGGGAACACTCATAATTGTTTCGGGAACAGTGATAAGTCTGATAAGGCCAAGTAAATAAGCTGTGGATGAGTCAGTCTTTAGTCAGCTGAAATTATTTTCTTTTAGTTAAGCTCCATACCCTTAACTCTCATACAACATTTGTAATGTGTTTAATATGTGTCTTTGTGATCACAAATTATTTCTAGAAAATGACTTTACACTTTCACACAGCTACTCACTATTGTAGATCACCAGCCCTGTTCACTTATATGGTACCTCCTGCTTTTGAAGGGATGAGAGTCTGATCTCAGGTAGAATATGGGGTAGATTTAATGAATGCTGTGAGATAAAATTGAGAAGAGCTAGCCAAATATAAATGTGAAGGAAATTGAATGATAGACCAAGGGGTTGTAATGTCTTATTGACTCACCTGGAAGAAATGGGGGTAACTGAGTATAAGGTTTGAGGGCAACTTAGAAAGGAAGGAAGGAAGGAAGAAAGATTTGAGGGCAACTTGATCCATATTTCAGATGAGTAACTCTGGGGTCAGTGCCAACGATGTATTTGCAGGAGGAACCTGGAGAGACTGAGGGCAGTAAGAATGCCATTCCAGAGGAGGGTTTATGTTAAAACTGGAAATATAAAATCTATAAATTAAAAAAAAAGACATTGGTGAAGAATTAGCAGCATTAACTGACACATAATCTGAAGAACAGAATGAA
>CM052887.1:4289025-4441582 GCA_028534135.1 Potos flavus | reverse complement strand
GGGGCTCGATCCCAGGACCTGAGATCATGACCTGAGCCGAAGGCAGAGGTTTAACCCACTGAGCCACCCAGGCGCCCCTAGAATGATTTTTAGAATTGTGTTCAGTCGGAAGTTTTCCTTCAACCCCCCTGCTTTGTTTCCTTCCTTTTCCTGTGTCGGACCTACAGCACGTTCTGAAAATTTCCCCTCCCATTGCCTCTTTTCCAATTATCCTTCACAAGACTGTCTCCCAATAAACCTCTTACATGTCTCCACGTGTTTTGGTGCCCGATTCTCTGAGGACCAAACTAATGCCCCGGGGGTAATAGTTTTGTTTGGGGTAATAGTTTTGTTTGGGACATGTTGGGTTTGACGTCACACTGCAATTTGCCATTACTGTATAAACAGGCTATTGGAAAAATGGACTCAGTGTAACTTTGGTTACAATTTTTCATATCTATTTACATAGAATAATATTTTCCCAATTTATAGTTGTATGGATTGAATGCAGATTTTTTAATAAAAACATAAACTTCAAAATGCTATGTACATATTTATGTTAATAATTTTTCTGCATCAACCTAGTTATCCCCACTGAGATCTAACAGATACAAAAGGGCATATTTTTTAAGTGAGGTGATTAATTCAGATTAAAGAAATATGAGACTGCATATTTCCCTTTTAAAGCTTTAGATAGTGAATTGAGTCTCAGTTACAGGAATATTTCCAGCATATATATATATATATATATACTTCAAGAAATAGCTAGAAAAATAATATTTGTGAGAAAATTTGTGAGAATTTCATTTTCTCTGATGTCTCAAATTTATTAAGAAAATTATAATGGACATCACTATGTCCATTTATGTTTTAATACTTAAGCTTAGTAATGATGATACTTCTTTCATTGATTGAAAGCTTGTTATGTGTCAGGTACGGTACTGAGTACTTAATCTACATTATGCGTTTGCTTGTTTTCCTGCTCAGGGTCCGTGATACTATATTTTCTTCCTATGGTAGCCATGACCAGTGTCCCTTAACCTTTATCATCTTACAATATGCCAGGATTTCACTTTGTAACTCCTTTTTTGTTCTGTTGGAAATGTGATTAATTCTATCCAAAGACATGAGCAGAAGCGCATGTGCTGGTCCAGCTCTGGTTTTCTCATTGCTCATGTAGGAACCTTCTGTCTCTTTCTACCTTAATAACAAGCAACTTTTCAAATACTGGTTGTCTTTGCAGCCTGGATTCTGGGCATTAAGCAATATGGAACAGAACCCCAGCAGACCCAGAGAGACATGTTGAGAGTGAGAAATAGCCTTTCGTGTACATAATCACTAAGATGGAGTCATTTTTGTTGTTGTTTCCATATCATAACCCAGATTCATACAGATACTCCCATTCATGAGGACCTGCTACCACCACAATAGATACTGAGGTACATGGCCTCATCCTAGAGACCCCTGGAGGGCAACAAGGATACACCATTGAAGGCTGGAATGCAGCATGTAATACTCTTGGTAAAATTGTCACCTGCAATAATGTAGAATGAATGCAATGATCTACCATCTTTACACTTCCAACTAGTAAAATAAAACTGAGTTGGCATTTAAGCAGCAGCTCAAAAGCATTATGAGAGATGCTTCATGTCAGAAGTAGGCATAATTTTCATTAATAGATAACAAAAAGGAGTTCATTATAAAGTAAAAATTGATAAATTGGATTATACTTAGGCTTAGAACTTTGACTATAAAGAAGACAACTTCTAGAAAATGAAAAGCAAGCCTCCACGTGATAGAAAATATTTTCAATACACATACCCAATAAAGGTCTTGTATATATATGTATACATAATTTCTACAAGTCAATAGAAATGATAGACAATTCCACAGAATAAGCAAGAACTTGAGCATCCCCTTCACAAAGTGGGGTATCCCAAGAAATAATGAACATATAAAAATGTGTTAAATCTACTTATTCTTTAGAGAGGTGCACCACATGCACACAATAAGAAATATACATACCAGAATGGTTAAAAAAATGGTGTCAATACCAAGTGTTGGAAAGGATTTATGTTAACAGGAAATCACATGCTGCTGATAGCAATTTGATACATCTGCTTTTGAAAACTTGCAGTGCCAACTAAAATTAGATCACACTTAATTATAAAACCAACAAAAATAGCTGCATTATGTTCATCAAAAGACATGAAAAATGCTTATAGCCATGCTATTATAGCAGAAAAAAACTGAAAACTATCCATACCATTATAAGAATGGATAAGTGCATTGTATTACATTAATTGAAGAGGACTATAGAAAAATAGAATGTACAAACTGCATCAAGATCAATGCTCCCCTCAAAATAATGTTGATCAAAAAAAGACAAAAAAAGAATTCATGCTGTATTATTTAATTTACAATAATTTCATAAATAAGCAAAACTCATCTATGCTGATACAACTTAAGAGAATAGTTAAGAAGTAGTAACTGGAAGGGACAAGAGAGAAGCTTCTGGGGTGCTGGTAAAGTTTAGTTTTTTAACTGGGTATATCAGAGTATATCTAATTGTACAAATGAATTTGTTCACTTTATTGTCTTACTAAAAAAAAACTCACTAAACCTTACCTAACTAAAATTTACTAAACTAACTTACTAAAAAAACCTCAGCTCTGTCAAGACAAACATTTAAATACAGTACCAATTGATATCATGTCTAAATGGAACAACATTTGCTATAGCACGCTTTTAACATAAATTTAGATTTTGATTTTCTTTTTTAAGTAGTTTAATTCTTTGTAAGGATTGATGTTTTATGAATTTAATTTGATTTTAGTGATGTTATAAAGACAAAGTATAAACATTATTTTTAACATAAAATATAATATTTCTTGTTAAAAAACATGAAAGTATTTTGTAGTTATAATTGACATCTATAATTAGTTGACTTTATTTTTTTTTTCATTTTCAAATATATATTTAAATTACCCAATTATAAGGGCATAGTATTTACTGGTAAGTTTTTTTTTTAATATTATTTTATTTTTTCAGTTGACTTTAAGTGGAGGAAATTATCCTCAATATGGCTCCATTGGAGAATTTTATATTTGAAAGAAAAATTATAGGATTTTAGGGATCTTATTTTACTTTTATCTTAGCAAATTTTGCTTTTCATCATCTTAGAAATTATTTTATCATTAGTCATGGATAATCCCCAACTTTGCTAAAAGGAGACTAAAATAAGAATAAGACTGAATCACCTAGAATGATGCAATGATAAAATAAATCATCAATATTACATCATCCTTCGGTTTTTTAATTGGATTGTCCAAAATATTTCAGCATCTTTTAAAAAGTTTTAAAATAAATCTGGAAATATGATCTTTGCAGTCTTTTTAAATAAAGTGTTCATTGAACACATTGAGAATTCAGATTTTTTAAAAAAATTCTGCCAAAATGGAAAAGAGAATGATAGGCTCAATTATTATATAAATCAAAATGTGCATGCATAGAGACAGATACCAGTACTTTAGATACAAATTATAATGGTAAAATTAATTATATAAGAGAAATTCCAGACTATATATCATTAGATGAAAATATCCCAGATGGATTTCCTCAAAATCAAGAAGCAATGAGTGAACAATATATTTCTAAAAATGAAAAAGATATATGATATTCTCATCCAGTTAGTTATTCAACAGTAAAGATTTTATCACAAAGTGTTTTGTGACATGAATCTGTATTATAGTGTCAATGTATTCTTTGATTTTTATGTTGCTCATGCATCAAAATTTACTTAATAAGATTTTTAAGGGGACAAATGCTGAAGACAAGTGTGATGATTAATTTTATGTGTCAATTTCACCATGCAGTTATTCAATCAAACATTAATCTATGTATTGCTGTGAAGGTGTTTTGTAGATGCAATTAACATCCACTATTACTTGACTTTAAATAAAAGAGATTATCTTTAGTAATCTGGTTGGCCACTTCAAATTAGTTGAATGGGTTTAAAAGCAAAACTGAAGTTTTCTACAGGAAGAAATTATCACAGTCTCAGATTCTGCTGGACTAGCCTTTCCAGACTGCCTTCTCTGACAGCCAGCCCTACAAATTTTGGACTCATCAAGCCAGGTCCTACAGTTACATAAGCACATTTCTTAAAATAAATATCTATTTCTCTCTTATGCATGTATGCATGCACATATGATATATAATTTCTTATATATGTGAATATATAGATATAAAATTATATCTATAGTTTATATATGCATATAACATTTTATTTTACATTTTTTTATATTATATATAGAAAGACTCAAACCCTAACTAACACAGAAGATGTATATAAAAAGTTAATTGAAAAAATGGTTATAAGAGAAAGAAAAAAACCCGATTATATAGAAATTTAAAAATACACCTATTTATCATTTCATTTGGTATTTATAAACCTAAATGTGAAAATATTTTGCAATTATAAACCAAAAGTGACTGTCAACATGTCTATAACAAAACTATTAACTTTTAAATTATCAAAAGCCTTGCATTTTGATGACTCGGGAGCATGAAGAAGAACCAGAAGTAATGATAAATGGAATCTATTTGAATATTTGAAATCAGGACTCAGTATTTATAAGATTAATGTGCTTCAAGTTCATTCATGTGAGTTGCAATCAAAAGATATTGCCTATTTCAGGTATATACCTTTGCTTTACCACCAGGAAATTATGGACTAAAAACAAGGGTTTGCTATGTTTAAATTCTTATTAAAATTTTTGATGATGTTGTCCTCCCTATGCCTTTACTCTTAGTTCCATAAATTTATTGTAAACAATTTTAAGATATTTAAAATATCTGCTATACCGAGATGGCAAGTGGTGATGCCTGTTTTTCTTGGTGTAATGAGGGTCAAAATGGTCCTTGCAAACAATTTTTGAACAAAAGTACCAAAAAAAAAAAAAAAAAAAAAAAACAACTAAAGGTTCGACTCTCCCCAAGGAGCAGGTATAGTTTCAAAATACCTAGAGTGAACTGGGGAAACTGGGGCCTGTCTTATGTACATTGGCACATGGATTTCAATGAAATAAAACAGATAAAAAATGAATTAGGTTTATGAGGCAACTGTACTACCACAAAGACCATGAGTTTAGACTTAAAATGCAATGCCCTTGAGTTCACACATTACTACGAACGAGAAGCAGACAAAGGAGTCTTCTCAGCCCCCAAGGAGAATGAATTACCCAACACTCAATTCACATGTGTCCAAAGAGGATGAGGAAGGAAGCGCTCACATAAATGGAAGACAAGAGCCTTGGAGAAATGTGGACTGGGAAGTCCCTCCCCAGGAGCAGGAACAGACCCTACTAAGGAAGATTTCCTTCCCAGGGGAAAGGGAGGCATCACAAAATCTGCAAAGGAATTGTTATGGTGGTCCTTCCCAATGAGAATTTTAGTGAGATTATCTGCTTCATGTCCACCACACCACAGGGGCATTCGGTTAATGGTGCTCTAGATGAGAAAGATCCACATCTGCACCTAATATAGTCTAACAACCACCATAAGACACTCACAGACTTGCATTTTGACCTTCATGCCGTGATTGGTTGGGACTTTGGGTGGCTTGTCTGTATAGAAAGGGTAAATTATCAAACAAGCAGACCCTCGTAAATGTTCATATGGTTCACCAAATAGTTCAGCACATGGAAGCTAGTTCTTCCTGACCTCTATGAATTATTTGAGGATAAGCAACCAGCTTTCACTGGTGAGACTTAAGTAGAAGCGACAACGCTCACTCTTAGACCCAAATACTTGTCTGTTCACAGCCATCCATAGCTCTCTTCCCCCGTACCATAGCAATAGGCTAAATTTTAAATGGCAGCTGTTTTGTCAGCCTTGGTTTCGGTGTAATCACTGACCCAACTTGAAAAGGTCATGTGAGATGTAACGCTTTGATTTTACCAGGGAGTAACATTCTGAGTCTGTTAGTTATTGTAGTGCAAGCTGACATGCTTCCTGTCCTTCCTTTCTCAGGTTGCTCTATGCTGGTTTCTTTTGCTGACTTCTCTCCCTCAAACTAAACCTGACATGGTAGTTAGTATCTGGCTCCTCTTTCCTTTCCTCTCTATATTCTCTCCTAGGGGTACCACATCCATTCCAATGCCTTACAACCTTATCTATATGCTAATAAACCCATGTTTATGTTCTCAATCCAGACCACTCATCTGATCTCCAGATTCAGATTTTTTATGCGCTACTAAATATCTGCACTTGAATGTTGTTTAGGTTTCTCAACTGTTAACATTGCTACACTGGAACTTTTCAACATGTCTTTAAGTAAGCATGTGCTTGGTCTTTCTATCAGTTAATATCAACTCTCTCTCTCTCCAGTTGCCTCAACCAGATAGTAATCTTCCTTGAATCCTCCCTTATCCCAAACCTTCATATTTATTCTATCAGCTGGGTCTGGGAGTTTTTTTCCAAAATATATCTTAAATGTGTACACTATTTCCATCTACACTGACATTCGCCTTGGGCTGAGCCCTTGTCACCTTTCACCAAGATGCCACAGGAGGCTCCTGACCACTCCTGCGCTGCCATTTTTATGCCCTGCGGCACTTCCTCCACACAGCAGCTGGAGTGATGATTTGTAAAAGAAAACCTAGTCACCATGCTCTCTTGATTTTGATGTTTACACAAAGTCATCCAGTGCTTTTCCTTTGCTTTTAAAATAAAACCAACATTGTATACCTTGTAATTCTATCCACTTTTAGAAACCTTACTGAGGACCCAACCTCCCTGCCTTATTATACTTCAAACACACTGGCCTTTTTTTCCCACTCATTGAACAGTTCTAGCCCTTCCTGACTCACACTATTGTACCTAAATCAACTTATTATGAGGCTGGCATGTTCCTATCATCCCATTTCAGCATCTATATCCTCACAGAGGAGTTTTCTGTCCATTTAATCTAAAATGGATCTTCCCTAGATAGCCCTTTCAGTATTTGTATCCTAGAACCCTATTTATTTTATTCTCTGCATGAATTACTAGCTTGTAAATGTTGCATTTTCTTTCTTATTGTCTTACTCATTGTCTCTTCCAATTCCATGTAAGTTCCACCAGGATATGGGTTAACCATGTCTGTTTTCTTCTCATTTATACATTCCTGAATCCCAGCACCATGTCAACAGATGGTGATTGCTCAAGGAAACATTGTGGGGGGGAAGTATTTATTTTGCACCTCTTTTGTTTTAATAAATTATATGTATTTGCAATTGTAAACTAATACTTGGTCTTTCTATCAGTTAATACCACATCAGTATGGTAAAAGGTCACATTTTATCTAAGAAAAATGAATTATACCATTCAAACTTGAAGATCACAATGTCAATTTCCATTACTCAGGCCAAACAAATTTCCTCGTCTTTCTATTATAAATTTTTGAAGCTTTATTAGTTAAGCATTTTATGTCCTTGTTCAATATGAAGGAAAAGTTTCATATACTGAATTCTAAGTAAATCTGCACATTTGTCAATATGGACATTTCTCACAATTCTAAATAGAATTCTAAACTGAATAAGGTTTGTTTTGTGTTCTTACCCTGGACATAATTCCACAAATAACAAATAAACAAATAAACAAATAAAAGAAACACAGGAGTTTAAAAAGTGAGAATAGATGTCTGGCATGAAAAATAAAGAATTGTGTAAAGGTTAAGTGAGAATAGAGGGCACTTATCAGCCTGACCTCTTTCTAAGGGAGATGGCACATAAAAAGAAAACCTAGTTTGCTTGCCATATTTTAATTCTGTTTATTCATTTGCCTTCTGCTTCTAGGAGCAAGCACAGACACATCCATAAATCATATAATTTAACACAAAGTCACTTTTACTCCTAAAATGCAAACATATGGAAAGTGCAATAAACATTTCCTAAATTATGTGTGAATATATTAAAAATAGCTTGTAAGTACTTTGGTTTCTGTAGGAAGAGCATACATATTTTCCATTCCACAAGCTCTAAAATTCTATGTCTACCATCCATTATTAATCCATATGATTTACACAATTAATGTCTTGGGAAGTTGGAATAAATGCTTTATAAATATAAAAATTAACCATAATTGACCAAGATGGTAACACAGGTGGCTTCTAAGCTCCCCTTCTCCCACAAACGGACCAAATGTACAGCTGTACATGGAGCAATTCCCTCTGAAAGAAACTCAGAAACTAGCTGAATAACTCCTACATATCAAGAAAAATGAGAAAATACTTACATCAAATTGGATAGGAAAGGTTTGAAACACCCTCTCACCATAAACCTCACTCTCCACACAATGCCATGGAACCGGGAGGAAACCCCCAGCTCCCAGCTTCTCCCTAAGGAGTACAGTGTTTCGACTGCACATTTCATGCTCCAATATTTAGGAACTTCCCTGTAGGAATAAGCCCCCAAAAACCTAGCTCTGAAACCCAAGCTAGTTTGTGTCCAAAAGACCCACAAGTCTTTAACTGAACCAGTTAAAAAAAGACCCAGTCTTTAACTGAAAGGGATTTATCTGTATACTTTACAAGCTACTGCCTGAGGATCAGACTTCTAACTTTAGCACATATCTTGGGGCTACCTGTTATCCTCCCCAGAGACCAGGGAGGCTGGTGGACACCTCCTCTACTTTCTCTCTTCAACCAACTCCAATAATAAAACCAAGTCACCATTACCTCCCTGGAAGAAGTTTGCATACGCGTCTCGTGCCCCAGCTTTTTGTAGCTGCCGCTCAAGAGACAGGCCCCTGGATGGTATGTCTCCGATAGCCAACAGAAATTGTATTCATGAGTCCCACAGGACTATAGCAAACAAAGATGCAGTTCTTAATAGCTGTAAGAGCACTCTTCCCCCACCCAACTCCAGGCTTTACACTCAGGCCCAGAGGACAGAAAGCAGCCAAAAATGGCCATCTCCCAGTTTCTCCCTGGAAGGGGTTTAAATAAATACATTTCCAAGTGCTGTCTGAAGGTCTTGCTCATAATCAGCCTGCATCTAGGTGCTGTCTCTGATTCTCTTTGAGGCAGGTCTTGGCACACCCTCAACTCCTGGGAGCCACTAAGAACAAAGAAAGCAGGGCACCTGGGTGACTCAGTGGGTTAAAGCCTCTGCCTTTGGCTCAGGTCGTGATCCCAGGGTCCGGGGATCGAGCCCCGCATTGGGCTCTCTGCTCAGCAGGGAGCCTGCTTCCCCCGATCTCTCTGCCTGCCTCTCTGGCTACTTGTGATCTCTCTCTCTGTCAAATAAATAAACAAAATCTTAAAAAAAAAAAAAAAGCGTATTGGACAATCAAAAGTTTGAAAGGCAACCAGGATCTTGGATTGAACTAATTGACAAGGCTCACCTACAAGAGACCACTCTGCCAAGACTGGGAGAGGCTATTTTGTCTAATGTGCAAAAACAACCACAGACAGTAAATGAAGAAACAGAGAAACACATTTCAAACAAAACTATGTAAACCTATAGAAACAGATGTTAACAAAACAGAGATAAGTGATTTAACCGGTATAGAGTTCAATGCAAATTTAACATTTAGAGAGTTATAAAGTTGCTCACCAAAATCAGGAGGGCAATGTATGAACATACAGAGAATTTCAACAAAGACACATAACATTAAAAAGCAGCAAACAAATCATAGAGTTGAAGAATACAATAGCTCAGCTGAAATATTTAATAGAGTGTTTCAGTAGCAGACTAGATCAACTGGAAGAAAAAAATCACTTAATTGAAAGGTCAATGGAAATCATCCAATCAGAGGAGCAAAAAGAAAAAAAATGAGAGTAGGATAGCTTAAGAGACTTAATGGTCACCATCAAGAGGACCAATATTCACACTATAAATGTCCCAGAAAGAGAAAAGAGAGATAAAGGGGCTAAAAGATGATTCAAAGAAATAGTGCTGAAAAAAAGTCTCAACCTGGGGAAAGAAACAGAACATCCAGATTCAGGAAGCCCAGAGAGTTTCAAATAATATGAACCCAGCACTCAGCATAACCACACTGAGACATGTTATAATTGAATTTTCAAAAGTTAAAAACAAGGAGAGAATCTTAAAAGCAGCAAGAAAAAAAAAAAAAAAAAAGGAAATGTTACATACAAGGGAATCGCCATGAAACTATGAGCAAATTTCTCATCAGGAACTTTTCAGGCCAAAGTGGAGTAGGATGATATAATTAAAGTGCTGAAAGAAAAATATTGCCAACCAAGAATACTCTACCTACAAAGTTATTCTCATAATTGAAGGAGAGGTAAAGAGTTTTCCAGACAAACAAAAGCAGAAGGAGTTCATCACTACTAGACTTGCATTACAAGAAATGTTAAAGAAAGTTCTTTGGAACCTCTGGGTGGCTCAGTGGGTTAAGTATCTGACTTTTGATTTGGGCTCAGGTCATGATCTCAGGGTCATGGGATTAAGCCCTGCATCGTGCTCTGTGCTCAACATGGAGTCTGCTTGGGATTCTCTCTCTCCCTCTCCTCCTGTCCCTCCCCCCACTTGCATGCTCTCTCTAAATAAATAAATAAAGTCTTAAAAAAAAGTTCTTCGAGTTGATATGAAAGGACAGTAATTAGTAACAGAAAAACATATGAAAGTATAAAGATAAAAATAGAGTCAGTTTCAGAATACTCCAGTATTGTGATGGTGGGGAGTAAATCACTTATAACACTAGAATAAAAGTTAAAAGATAAAGTTATTAAAAATGACTATAAATACAATAATTTTAATGGATACACAATGTTAAAAAATGTGAATTGTGACATTAAAAATAAAATGTGAGAAAGGGGAGTGTAAAAATGTAGAGCTTTTCTATGTGTTTGAAGGTAAGCTGTTATCAGCTAAAAGTAGAGTGTTTAAAGATGTTTTATGTAAGCCTCAGGGTAACCACAAAGCAAAAGCCTTGAGTAGATGCAAAAAGATAAAGGAAAGTAAGCATACCACCACAGAAAATCATCAAATTATAATGGAAAAGAACATGAAAGGAAGAAAGGAGCAAAGAAATTACAAACAACCAGAACACAATTAACAAAATAGTCAGTCCATATCTATCAAAAATTATTTTGAATGTCAGTGGACTAAATTATCTAATCAAAAGACATACAGTGGCTTAAAAGAAAAACAAAACCCGACTATATGCGGCTACAAGCCACTCACTTCAGCTTTAGGGACACACACGGACTCAAAGGAAGTGTATGGAAAAATGTATTACATGTAAATGAAAGCTAGAGGAAAGCAAAATAGCTGTACTTAGACAAAGTAGAATTCAAACCTAAGACTATTACGAAAGACAAAGAAAATTATTATATAAAGTGATTGATTCTTCAAGAAGATATAGCATTAGTATTTATGCACCCAGCATAGGAGGACCAAAATATATAAAGTAAATATCAATAGATCTGAATCAAGAAATAAAATAATAGCAAAGGACTTTAGTACTTCACTTTCAGCAATGGATAGAGCATCTAGACCAAAAAAAAAAAAAAAAAAAAAAAAAATCTAAGAGGAAATATTAGAATAATACTACGAGTTAGACCAGATGGGCCTGGCTGACATATTACAGAACATTCCATACAGCAACAGCAGAATACGCATTCTTCTCTACCATCCATGTAAAATTCTGGTGGGGAATCTTGCCTTGATGTTGATGGCTGCAGACTGATCAGGATGGTGGATACTAAAGGTTGATGGCTGTTTCATCTGCTCTGAGAATCTGTTTAGTCTGGCAACCTTCATAAATTATCTCAGATAGGTCTTCTGGTTGGTTTGCTGCAACTTTCCATCAGCCCCTGCTGCTTCACCTTGCACTTCATGTTATGAAGAAGCCTTCTTTCCTTAAACCTCAAGAACCAACCTCTGCTAGAGATAAACTTGCAGCTTCCCTATCTCTCAACCTTCATAAAATTGAAGGGTCAGGGCCTTGCTCTGGATGATTAGGCTTTGGTTGAAGGGAATGTTGGGGCTGTTTTGATCTTCTATCCGGACTACTAAAACTTTCTCCATATCATGAGACTGTTTTCCTTTCTTCAAGAACTGCTTTGTATTCACAACTTGGCTAATTGTTTGGTGCAAGAGCACCAAAGGCCAAACAAAGAGCTTTTGGCCTATCTTAGCTTCTGACATGCCTTCCTCACTAAGCTTAATCATTCTGAGCTTTTGATTTAAAGTCAAAGATGTGACTCTTCTTTCACTTGAACACCTAGAGGCCATTGTAGAGTTATTAACTGGCCTAATTTCAATATCATCGTGTCTCAGGAAATAGGGAGGCCCAAGGAGAGGGAAGAGAGATGGCCGGTTGGTGGAGCATTTGGGTCACAAAACATTTATTTACAGTTAAATTTTCTGTCTTATATGGGCATGGTTTTTGGTCCCCCATAAAAGGTCATTAATCCCAGATCACCATAACAAATACAATAATAGTGAAAAAGCTTGAAATGTTAAGAGAATTACCAAATGGTGACACAGAGACAACTACGTGAACAAATACTGTTGGAAAAATAGCACCAATAGACTTGCTCAACACAGATTGGCCACAAACCTCCACTTCGTTTGGAAAAAAAAAACCAAATTTTTTTGTTTTGTTTTGTTTTTTGTTTTTTTTTGTGAAGGGCAATAAAATGAAATGAGGTATAGCTGCACACACACAATGGGATATAATTCCCTCCTAAAAAAGAAGAAAATCCTGAGATTTACTACAAAGATGTACCTAGAGAGCATTATGCTAAGTGAAATAAGCCAGACAGAAACAGATAAATAATGCATGGTATTACCCATATGTGGATACAAAAAGGAAAAAGAAAAAAAAACAAACAAACAAACCGAGGGAAACATTGTAGAATTATGGTAGCCAGGGGCTTGGGGCAGGGTTGGTAAATGAGTCAAGCTTTCAGTTATAGGATAACGAAGATCTGAGGGTCTAATATGTGATAAGATGACTGTAGCTGAGAATACCGTATCATATAATTGAAATTTGTTAAAAGACTAGAATTTAAGTGTTCTCAAAAAAAAAAAAAAAATCACACGTGGTGTGCTGATTTTAAGCACATTAGTCAGTGGAGGAAAAGGAACTGACAAGGATTCCCTCATAAAGGGGAGTGAATAGGGAAGAGCCCAGCACAAAATCCCTGCTCTTTGGTGGGGTGTGGGAAGTGCAGCATAGGGAAGACCACTCCCCAGCATCACTCATGGGAGCCCAAGGAAAGTGATAAATGCTTAAGTTAATTCAAAGGAAGGAATCCTCTTACAATGTATATGTATATCAAATCATCATGTTGTGAATTTTAGATATCTTACAATTTTATTTATTTATCTATTATAATTCAGTAACCAAAACACAAAAACAAATTTGATATATATATGTATATATATATATAATGAGAAACCTTTATTCTACTGTTTCACTATTTTGCTAACATTTTCGATGCATCATAATTTCTCATGGAACTTTGAAAAACAAGTATATAAATAGGCTTCATCCTAGGAAAATATAATTAATAGGTTTGGATGTATGCTTTTAAAGTTGCATTATCTAAAAGCACCACAGAGGATTTTAATGTACAGTCAGGGTTAAAAATCATCATTGTAATAAATTAATATAATCAGTGTCTTGGGTATCATCCATATAAGAAAGGCATTTAACATTTTTATCTCATGTAATAAATATGAAAATGTTTGAGTGATACATAAACAGAACTTGACCAAGACCAACTTTCCTAGAAAGTGATGTAGATGGAATTCTACTTCTTCAATGCACTGAATGTTTGTGCTTGGGACACATCGCTCCTTCCTTTTCCCCTATTTCTCCCATTCAAAATGAGATTGACTATCCTTTGCCTGTCCCACCATTCTATTTAGGAAGCACGTAAATGTTTGGTTGCCTAGGTCCACAGCTGCAGAGGAATGGTACCTTAAGTCTCCCTCACACTTGATTTAGACTTTAGAGTAGATGCTGTTGGGAGGGAATGTATATTGCATGTGAGAAGGACAGGAATTGTGGGGGGGCCAAATGAGAGATGCTCAGTGTCCTACAGAACTCATACTTTGAAATTCTAATCCCAATAGAACAGTATTGGAGGTGGGACATTGGGGAGGGAACCAGGTCATGGGGGTGGAGCCCTCATAATGGGATTAGTGCCCTTATAAAAAGAGACACAAGAGAATTTGTTCCTCTCTGCTCTCAGCCATGTGAGGACATAGGAGGAGAATGGCCATGTGCAAATCAAGAAGAGAGCTTTCACCAAACACAGGACCTGCTGGCTCCTTGATCTCGAATTTCCAGCCTGCAGAACTGTGAGAAATAAGTGTTTGTTGTTAGAGCCACTCAGTCTATGTTTTCTGTGATAGCAGCTCGAGCTAAGACCATTTCTCTATTTACGTAGGAAACTACCTATGCTCTTTCCCATTCTTTACATTTAAATATTTTCTCAACCTTCTTTATCTTTTCCTTAAATTAAATTACAGCTTTATTTTCTCTTCCGCTCACTTTGGGTTATTCTGTTCCTTTTTCATAACTGATAAATACTGTGGCATTCTATTAACAAAAACAGTTGTCTGAATTCTGACTACCCCTCATATATGTATAAAAACTCATCTTTCTCATTAAAAAAGAAAAGGAGGGATGTTTGAATTAAAGCAGAAATATTTGGTCACTAAAAAGAATCTAAAAACGGGGGCTCCTGGGTGGCTCAGTCTTTTAAGCAGTGGACTCTTGCTTTCAGCTCAGGTAATGACCTCAGGGCCATTGGATTGAGCCCTGCAGAGGGCTTCAGGCTGAGCAAAGAACCTATTTAAGATTCTCTCTTTTCCTCTCCCTCTGCCCCTTCCCCCTCTCTTCCTCTCTTAAAAAAGAACGTAAAAACTAAATAAATTGGATTAAAAATCAAAATAAACATAAGTCATTACTCAAGCAGAGCCCTTGAGCCCATTCTGACATTTTGTTCTAGTATTTTTTCCTGGAGCTTTTTTATCCCCATAATTGTAATTTTCCAGGCTTACAGACTTTTGAAAAGTTATCAAATCCCCCCTGAAAAGAAAAATTTTCCCAAAGAATTTCTTCAGTGTTCTAGTACATGATTCGCACTGATAATGAAGAAGGATTATTCTCTACAAATTGTAAAATAAAACATCACTCTTTGATGACATTAGTATGGTAGTTCAGTCAGGTGAAGCTTACTAAAATGATGAATGCCTTCAGATCTCTCTCTTTTTTTTTTTTTAAGATTTTATTTATTTATTTGAGGGAGAGAGAGAGAGTGAGAGTGAGAGCATGAGGGAGAGAAGGTCAGAGGGAGAAGCAGACTCCCCGCGGAGCTGGGAGCCCAATGTGGGACTTGATCCTGGGACTCTGGGATCATGACCTGAGCCTAAGGCAGTTGCATAACCAACTGAGCCACCCAGGTGCCCTTCAGATGTCTTTTAAATCTTCCTATAGGTGTTGAAAACCAGAGAGGGCAGTCTAACATTTTGAGAACACCATCAGTTTTCTTTCTTGCACTTTTATATTTTTGCTTTTCATTTTCTTTTATCTTTTAAAGAGATGAATTCTCCTTTTCTTTCTTTTTTCTTTCTTTCCTTTTTCTTTCTTTCTTCTTTCTTTCTTTCTTTCTTTCTTTCTTTCTTTCTTTCTTTCTTTCTTTCTTTCTTTCTTTCTTTCTTTCTTTCTTCTTTCTCCACCTCTACATCTGCCTCCCCCTTATTCCTCCTCTTTCATTTTAGGTACATAAATGTGATATGGCTTCCCATCTATAAAAATACTTGTCTATTTTTCATATGCAAGAACAACTTGCCAAGATATACCAGTCTCAGACCCCCTTATTTTTATATCTAAACTCTATATGTAAATGCAAGCCTTTAGTTTAGAACCAGTACCTGACTAATTTATAAATAACAAGTCTTTCCTTGTGTATATGTACACAATTTACTTTTTTCAACTAAAAAGGTTATCAAGAAATTCTATGATTTTCCCAAAATTATTACAACCATTCAAAATGCATATGTTGGGATTTTTTTTTTTTTTTTGGAACAACTCTGCTTGCTTCCAATTATTCTAGAGTCCATGATTTTATATAACCCACCCCACTTCTCAAGATAGTTATTTGTACATGTGGTTCTGAATCAGATCCAGAGATAGTTTTTTCTTGCTCAATTTTATTTATTTCTGTGAAAGCCTTGATTACTGTGGTAAGAAATTCATGAGCAATCAGTGCTTTTTATTGGTCTAATCATAAAACTTTTAAAGCACTCTTATTTATTTCTTATAACAGCCCTGTAGTGTAAGCAAACTCAATATTAATTTCGAAAGAAGAATTTCAAAGGTTTTATCTAGCATGAATACAGTGTGTGCCAGGCAATGGGGAAATAACACTGAACCAAAACCACAAAAATATCTGTTCTCATCGACTTGTCTAATGGAGTAAAGGCAATAGCAAAATAAATATACAAACTGAGTCTAAATACTAAGCAACAAGAAGGAAAACATGAAGTATTATGGGGAGCATTTTAGTTAGGATTCAAAGAAGGCTTACAGAGAAAGTATTTTTTACAGATTGACAAGAGAGGGAGGTAACCCTGAAGATTTTCAGATCATTCAAGGCAGGTGGGCCAGTAAAGGCAAAGGTCCTGAAGTGGGCACATGCATTATGTGTTTAAGGGACAGAGACAAAGCCAGTGTGGCAGGATTATTGGGTAGTATTAGAAGACAAAGTCAGGGACACCTGGGTGGCTCAGTTGGTTAAGCAGCTGCCTTCAGCTTGGGTCATGATCCCAGGGTCCTGGGATCGAGTCCCGCATTGGGCTCCTTGCTCAGCTGGGAGACTGCTCCTCCCTCTGCCTCTGCCTGCTTGTGCTCTCTCTCTCTCTGACAAATAAATAAATAAAATCTTTAAAAAAAAAAAAAGACAAAGTCAGAAAATTGAGATGGGGACAGATCATGTTGTACCTGGAAGGTCATAGGATGAATTCTGATGGTTTTTCTCTGAATGAGATGGTCTACCGCTGATGTGGTCTAAGCAGACTGGAAAAAGGAGGATGCACTTCGAGACCTATTTCAGGAATTTATGATGATGGTGTCTGTGTTCAGATTACTAGTTCTGAGTGAAGTGAGAAGTGGCTGATGCTGGTTGTATCTGAAAGTAGGTGATTAGAATTTGCTGATGAACCCAAGGTGGATTATGACATAGAGAATTCAACAATAACCAATGGAAAAACATCGTCATCTCTGATTGGCATTGGAAGACAGCAAGAGAGGTCATTCTGGTGAATATGGTGGGGATGGATAACAGCAGCCAGCTTTTGACACATTGATTTGGCAATGATTATTAGACAATCGAGTAAATATCATAAAGGCCATTGAAACTCCAAGTGTGTAGTTAAACGCTGAGGTTCAATGTAAGAATATAAATTTCAGAATGATCAATCAGTTTTATGTGGCATATAAATCTCAGGCTGAATGAGATTACCTAGTGATGAGTGTAAATAGAAAAGAGAAGAGGTCCAAAGACAGAGTCCTAGGGATCGCCAGCATTTAGAAGCCCTGGATAGGAGGAGGAATCAGCAAAGGATCGATCAGAACTCTAAAAGATAGGGAATATAGTCAATAATGTTGTAATGACATTGAATGGTGACAGATGGCAACTAAACTTACTATGGTGACCATTTTGTAATGTATATAGCTATTGAATCACTTATATACTTGAAACTATTATGATATTTTATGTCAATTATTCTTCAATAGCAAGGGGGAGGAAAAGAAATGTAGGGGAAAACTGAAAGATGGAGGATTTCATATCACAGAAGAAAATGAAGAGAGTATTTTCAGAGAAAGACATGACAACACTGTCAAACGCTTCTGTTAATTCACATGTAATGGAAAAGGGACATGACATTGTATCTGGTGATAACAGGGGAGAAGGTAGAATACATGGGCAGAAATTTTGTTTGGTCAGTAGATACAATGGTGACAGCTTGAGCCCTTGTACTCTGGTTGCTGTAAGCTTGTGAAAGAAGAAGGAGATTGGTAGAAGAGGAGTAAATATGGAGTAGTCTAGAGGAGTGACTGGAATAAGGCGCAGGAGGCGGAAGCTAGGTGGGCAGCACTCGGAGCCCAGTTGAGGTTGGATATCTTGAATTTCAATAGGGACCAGGCAGCATTGTTGGTGTCTTCCCTGCAACTGCTGTTAGCAGCTTGGGTTCCATTCAGAGCCCTGAAAGGAGACGAGGATTTGACCAGGAAAGGAGACGAGGATTTGACCAGAGGACAAGAGAGTGGTTGCTGGATACAACAAGCATACGTGATGATAAATATTGTAAAGGTGAGCTTGAAGCAGAAGCAATGCTTTAGCTCTTGGTTCAAAGAGAAAATGAATGTAACAGTTAGGTGGGGGGATATCTGACCTATCTATTTCTTGATCTTTGTCTTCACACTATAGATTGGCTTACGCGATATTCTGTTGTTGCATTTTATTTTGTAATAAAAGGGTAAGTAACAGTGATTTCATATATATAAAGTAAAAAGAAATATATATTTTTAAGAATATTGCATTAAATCTATTTATTTATTTATTTATTTATTTATCCCATCTTGAGAGTTGGTAAAAATCAAACTAAAATTCCAGGCTTCATGGAACATTTGGTTTTTAAAAGAATGGTATTAAGGCCTACCTGGCATCGCGGCTGTGATTACATTTCACAAGTGGTAGATACTGCTATTCGACTTTCATAGGATCAATATGGCCTAAAGAAGGATGATAATCAAAATGGATTTTAATCCCCAAATAAGTAGCTATTGGGAAATCATACTACTCTCCATCAGAATTTCACCATACACACTGATATTATAAGAAACTCTAAAAGGTACATCTTAGCATGTAAATCTCTAATCAAACTTTATCTGTGCTATATTAATAGGTTTCAAGACCTATTTTACTTTATTTATTTTTTTAAAGATTTTATTTATTTATTTGACAGAGAGAGAGAGAGATCACAAGTAGGCAGAGAGGCAGGCAGAGAGAGAGGGGGAAGCAGGCTCCCCACTGAGCAGAGAGCCTGATGCGGGACCTCGATCCCAAGACCCTGAGATTGTGACCTGAGCAGAAGGCAGAGGCTTTAACCCACTGAGCCACCCAGGGGCCCCAAGACCTATTTTACTTTAAGAAAACATTTTTTGAGCACTTCGTATAAAAATGTTCTGAAGGACAGGCTTTTAGAAGTTCCCTGTCCCTGTTCTCCCTGTACACTCATCCCTACGTGCTTAAGGGCCACACTTTGTGAGTCTGCAGGACCCCCTGAACAGAATGACCCTGCCCCTCTCCTCTCTGTTCCAAGACGTTCAGCCACGCCCTTACCAAGGGCTCCATAAAGTCCCCAGATGGGTAGGGCCTCTGGCAGCACAAAATATACCAGATTCTAACTGTTCAGATACAAATACGTGATTCAGCCACACAGTGGGGGAATCTGATAAAAGTCATCACCTGCATTTCATCTTCTAGAAAACTAATGTTCTGAAAAAACTAAGACATTTTCAAAATCCACAGGAGAAATGTAAATTTATATTTTCCAAATCTTGTGCATACCCCAATGTTTGTGGAATGAACACTGTATTGAGCATATTTCGCAGGGGCAGAGGGTCATTTCTTAGCCAAGCTGATGGCCATTCCCAGACTTGGATATTGTCCCCAGTGCATGTCTTGGAATCAGTGCACCTGTGACACATTATTAGAGAATCTTTGGTGGACACTAATGATTCTCCAAAGCTGTGCTTGGTTTGGCCTTTCCATTTATGTTGGCCTTTTCTGGATTTTCGTTCATTTTATGTCAACATGTAACTAGACATAATTGCATCATAAGGATACGGAGTATTTAATTAAGTCATAACAAACCTGTAATAGAACTATCTTTAACCAAATGGACATGTGATTATCAGCCTGTATTTTTAGAACAGGCCAATTCAATATTATGTACCATTTATACTGAGAAGCTCCAACTTACCCATATTTTAAATTATTCCTCTCTCATTTGAAGTTCTTTTTCCTTTCATTTAGGCCTCTGTGGAGATGAATAACAGCTGACTGCTTGCCTCGGAAACTAAGCCTGCGTAACACTTGAATACTGTTACTTAATCTTAAATTAATTTATGAGAATAGGGACCTAATTAAAATATTTATTTACTTCCCTAAAATCATATTTTTCTCATCATGTAATAATTTCCTTGAAATCCACTAGAATATTCCCAATGTGTTCCCTATCTCCTTTAGCTATGAAGGTGGGAAGTGGTTAGAGAATCTCATTATAGTAAAAATTAGTAAAAATGTATATACTAAAAATTATAGTAAAAATGTAGCCTAACCAACCACCTGAGGTTTCAGTGCTCACCATGACATGCTCATCCAGTGGTCATCAGACTCATCCGAATGTCTGTGACAGCACAGAACTCAATATTCCACCTGCAGACAGCTCTAACGGATAAAAATCTCTATTGAGCCAGAATCCATTTACTTCCCTTCCTCCGTGTGCCCTGCATGAGACTTCAAAGCCACAGAGAAAAAGTGGAACGTTGTTTCTCCCCACTGTCCCCCAAAGGACTGCCCTTATCAATTTTCAACTCCTGTTTTCTGTCCTCACCAGCTCCTTCAACATTTCTTCCACGGCTCAAAGCCTTTTCCATTTTCATGGCCAGTTCTGATTATACCTCCAAGCCTCTCTATCCCTTCTAGGTAACAAAGCCCAGAGGTAATGGAATAAGAGTGGGATTGTTTGACTCACCCAGGATAGAATGTAATTATCATCCACCTCATCTCACTTCATTAGCAATGCAGTTAAATACGGTACTTACTTTTCTACGACCATATCTTGTTGTTGACTAACACCATGCTTACTATTAACACAGATAAGATGAAGTTCAGTATGAAAAAAAAAAAAAAAAGATGAAGTTCAGTATGGAAAAGTGATATTTATTCAGTTTTTTTATTTATTCAGTTTTATTGTGATATTTTATGTAGTATATCAAACTCAGACCGTGTGATATTTGCCTTGAGTGAGGAAAACATGTTTGAAACTTTTTAAACCTTTACCTCCATGGATTTGAGATCCAGCACAGTCTTTGCTCTGTAATAAATTCTCTCATTTGTCTTCTTCTTGAGTCTTCTACTCATTAAATTGTGATTTTTTTTTCCAGTACAAGTGTCTGTAAAAAACAATGATGCATTTGTTCAGTAACATGTCCCAAAGCTGTTTCTCTCCTAATCAGTATATATTTAGCTCCCAGCAAAGAGACCTCAGTGAGAGTCTACCTAAATGTCTAGCTGTAAGTGGTGGCTTAGCAGGAATCCAGATTAAGTTACTAAATCTTGACAGAAATGCTAAAGGCATTTTGCTTACCAAGTTGTTCCATTTGAGTGCAAACATTAAATGGAAGTTGGAAATGAGAAAAAAAAAAACAAAACTATTCACTGAAATATAATTTGAAATCTAGCAGATATATTAAGCAGAAAAATGAGTTAGAGATAAATGATGGAACAACTTCAAATTAAGAATAGTCATAAAAGGTGTGAAGATTAACATTTCTGATAATAAATGGCAAATTAGCCATTAGAACGTGGGCCTGTATTATGTCAATTGGAGATAGAGAAGATAAAATTGTCGGGTGTGTGTGAGCAGGTTTACAGTGGGAGGTTTTTAAGTTTGTTTGGCCACACGTGTAGGCCACTGATTAATCTATGAACTGGAGCATGCCAACTGGTCAGACCTGAGACAGAGTTTGTGGTCATCACACTTACGTACTTGCTGACTTTCCCACTTCTCGTGTGAGTTTATTTATTTATTTTTATTTATTTATTTATTTTTTAAGATTTTATTTATTTATTTGACAGAGAGGAGAGCGATCACAAGTAGGCAGAGAGGCAGGCAGAGAGAGAGGGGGAAGCAGGCTCCCCGCTGAGCAGAGAGCCCGATGCGGGGCTCGATCCCAGGACCCTGAGATCATGACCTGAGCCGAAGGCAGAGGCTTTAACCCACTGAGCCACTCAGGTGCCCCTCTAGTGTGAGTTTATACACAAGCTGGGAAAAGGCCAGTTCACATTCATTGTCCCCTTGCAATTTTTAAAACCACCCCATTTCACTTTCAAATATGTGGTCCAGTTTGGATGAGACATTAGAGGATCGCCCTGCTTGTATCCCATGTATGGCCATGAAGGACATGAGGAGACGGGCTGGGAATGAGGAAATGATGCTCTCCTTGTCTTATTCATCTTGGCTTTTGCTTCAGCACTTGAGATGTTGGAAGGCACATCCAGAAGTTGCTACCTTTCTGGTTCTCCCCTCCCACCCTGCCTCCTTGCTCTCTACTGAGCAGGAGCCAGGGTAACAGGATGAGGGATGCCCTGCTTTTGACATGGAATCTTTTCAAATAGGTCCTGAAGCAATGGGTGATGTTTTTGAAAGCAGACAAGGTCATTGTAGATGTAGTTACAGATGTTCGTGCCGTGAAAGTTTTCCATGAACTTTGAATCGAATACTCAACTTCCATATGTTCATACGCTACCTGTATAAAGTAGCAGGGACAGAATAAAAGTATATAAAATAATCAAGAGATGTTTTATTCCACTTCCCCTCCCACCACAAAATGCAATTCGATGCATGAAACTACAGCAAGGTAAACATTTCATTATCTACATTAAAGGATAAGTGAAACGAGGAGAATGGAGAAATCAAAACTGTGAATAAAGTCAATTGTAGTTATCTTAGGCAATGTATATCTTAGTCATGAGGGGGTGATGGAGCAAAGTAGTTAAAATCATGGATGTAAATACTGTCAATTGTTAGCCAGGTGACCTAGGTCAAGTTATATAACCTGTCAAGGTCTTGGTTTCCTTACTATCAGATGGGGATAGTAACAGTATCTGCAGCATGGAGTCAGGCGAAGCTTAAATCTTTAACAATAAATATGTAGAAAGGTACCTGGCACTCAGTAAACATGACATAAGCATTTGTTTTAAGATCATTACTTAAACCACAGTCGCAGTAAAAGGTCACAGTAATGCAGTCATCAATTTCTGTCATTAACAACCCTCTAGAACACTATGGAAAATTAGGAAGTATTCGAGTTTTCTGAGAAAGGAAAGTAAATAACAAAGTGACATAAAGTTCATTAAGAATCAATTTATATTGTCTTTACTCAGAACCTATTAATGGATACTGTGAAAGTGCTTTTTTTTTTTAAGTTTCAACATTGTAAAATTTTAACAGTCTATGCTGAGTTATCTAATTTCCAAATCCTTGGAAAAATTTAAGAAGACATTTGGAAATAGGGAAACTGAATTCCACGGCAGCGGTATAATGGCTTACCTTTCTGTGAAGGAGAGAGAAATTATCATGTGTATTCAAAGCAAAATATCATAGCATGAGTTTGAAAAGTTTGGTAAGCAAAAAAGAAGTCCATTTATGCCCTAGTTTTCTGGAGACATTAGGATATATAGAAGTAATAAATTATCATGGTGCAACAGAGTCCCATGATGAGGAAAATTTCCTTCTTTGATTATTAAGACAGGGAATTGACAATGTACTTTCCAAAAGAAATCAATGAGATACCTATTTCAGCTTTGTTAAAAAAAAAATCAGTTATCTGGAAAATGGGATCTGTTTTGGGGATTCCTAGGAATATTAGAAAAGAACGGGGTGGTTATGAATGGAGCATACAGAGAAATTTGATAGACATTCTAAACTTTTGTACTTAATTTTTATTTCATTCTTTATTTTTCGGAACTTGAATGACATGTTCTGGTCTGTTTCACTAAGATGACTTTTAAAAACTAAAAATAAAAGAAAAAGGTAATATTTTGGGAGCTCTTGATGAAAACTAATAAAGAGGATCTAAGCAAGGGAATCTGACAGTTGGAATGAAAAGGGGAAGAATGCAGAGACATTGTTGATATAGATGTAAGTAACCAGATAATTGATTTTTTCAGGAGCAGCGTAGGCCTGTGACCTGGGCCCAATGGAAGCCATTGTCAGCCCTTATCATTTCTCAGTTTAATAATAATTTTCAGGAGAATTCTGGGAGGCAAATGTCCCCCTTGACACAGTAGAAAATCAGACTGTGCATTCAATGTGTCTGTTATTCAATCTAATGTGTTTCTCCACTGGCCTGGCCAGTGTTCTTCTTTTACTATATACCATCTTCCCAAATCTCTCTATTATTATGACCATTGTAGTTCTTATACTTGCATCCTACATTTGATTTTCAACAAAAGAATAACAATATTAAAAGAAAAAGAATAACAATATTTAGTCAAATATCTTTTTCTTTTCTCTCAACATCACTCAGGAATATTCTCTTCATCTTTCTACTTACTATTAACTTGTGATAACTGCTTGGAAGTGGGAAATCAGGAAAGTGAAGTTATGCACAAAAAGAAGAGCCAACAGTTGCAAAATTCAGGGCTGGTTGTGCAGGAAGGATGGAGGTACTGTTCTGAGAATACTGAATCCAGGAACAGATCTAAGTTGAGAGTTTGGGTAAAGACAAGACTTTTATTTTAGAGTGGTCTAATGTGGCACTGTGGACTGAGGTCTATAGGTCTTCTGATTTTTCAACTTTGGAGCTCTGGAAAAATGTCAAGGGCAAAGATATAGATGGAAGATGAACTGAGTGTTTAACACAGTAGGGTCTTACCAGAAAAAGTTATTGTTCTAAGAGAACAGTGGAAATAGCTAAGTACTGAGTGACTTAAGTGGTGATTGAAGAAGAAAAACCAGAAAAGAAGACTAAAAGGATTAAGTAAAGAGATAATAAAAAAGAAAGAGAGAGAGAGACTCCAGACTTTTCAGAACTCAAACAATAGAAGGCTTATAATAAAGAGCAGACAAAAGTGTTAAATAACTTATGTGATTGCAATAAATCATACTAAGTAAGGTAAGATATTATTGGTTTGGCAATTAGAAAGTGTAATGAAATTTGAGAAATCAAGTCCACTGCAATTAGTCGTAAATCATTAAGGAAGAAGTGGGAACATTTATTGCTTAAAAAAATATTTTGTGATCAAGTAATTAAAAATAAACAAACAAACAAAAACACCCCAGTATGTAGCATGTTTTCCTAATCACCACGTGGTTAACAATATAAGAGATACGGTGGTAATTTTCCCTGCCATTAATTGCATGCAGAAAAAGTAAAGACAATATTAACACTCTATTTAGCTTCCCAGACCATCAGTGAGATCTCAAGGCTTGAGTTCTATGCCTAAGACTTTCAATAGAATTATAGATATATATTTATTGATATTTGGATGAATGAAATGAATTTAGACCTGGTGGGTTATCATAAGCAGAAATAAGAGTACACACTTTTACTTATCTACACTATTTGTGCCATTAAAAAAGGTACCTAAATGTAATCTCATTTCAAGAACTTTCAGATGGAATGCAGAGAAATTGAGTCTTTCAATATCTGAAAGCATATTAATCTTGTCAGACTTGGCCAATATTTTGGCTGAGTATAGAAATCTAACCTCAAAACTATTTCCCCAAGAATATATAAGCCATTTCTCCAGGATATTCTAGTATATATTGTTGCCTGTACGTGTTTTTTGTTCTGTTCCTATAGCTTACTGTTTTTGGAGGGAAAAAATGTTGCTCTCTTCACTTTTTTTATTCTCTTTCTCTCTCTGGAAGCTTTAAAGACTTTCATTTTTAAAGTTGGAGCCCTGTGTTTTGCTCACAGTGTGCATATGTGTGAATTATCCTGTGTGCCATTTTATGAATTATGTCATTGTAAAGAACCCCTTAGTCCTGGGAAGATTGCTTATTTCATCCATTATTTTCCCTTCTCATTTCTCCATTCTGTATTTTCGGAATTAGATAGATATCACTCGTATTTGTTTTTCGTGCCCCTTAAATTTTCTCTCTTTCATTACATATTTTTAGATTTCTGTTTATGTTGACTTTCCATCATTTTTATTTTAGGATTCAGTTTATCTATTGCTTTTTTTATAGTTGTCATCTTGTATTTATTTTACGACATTCTTTTCTTATTTTCTAGTTATTATTATTATTATTTTTTTTACTTAGTAGGCTATTGTTCTGTACTAGCTTTTTTTCAATAGTTTAACAACTTCACTTCTTTTTCCATGACTTGTTTCCTTTATTAACTGCATCAATTCTTTGTTGCAATTGCATCTTGATTTTTTCCTTTTGCACTGCTTTCCTCGAATATCTGTTAATCCTCGGATTTCCAGTTACTGTTTATGAGTAAATCCAAGGGCAGTGAACTATGGCCTGTGGCCTCTTCCAACCTGCTACATGGTTCCATGAGTGAAGTTGTTTGTTTGCTTGTTTGCTTTCATACAGTCATAGCGATTCATTCATATATTATTTATGATCTATGCTAACTTTCCTGATACAATAGGAAATTTAAAGACTTTATTTATTTATTTGACACAGAGAGAGAGATCACAAGTAGGCAGAGAGGCAGGCAAAGAGAGGCGGAAGCAGGCTCCCTACTGAGCAGAGAACGCGATGCAGGGCTCGATCCCAGGACCCTGAGATCATGACCTGAGCCGAAGGCAGAGGCTTTAACCCACTGAGCCACCCAGGCGCCCCATAATAGGAAATTTAAATAGTTGCCACAGAGATCATATGGCCCTGAGAGCTTAAAATATTTGCTATACAACCCTTTACGAGAAAAGTATAGACCCCAGAATTAAAAGATGTCAGTTTTAAGTGTCCTCTGCAGTTGGCACTAGTCTGTTTTCAGGGTTTTTTTCTCCTTTCAGTGGAAATTTTGTCAGCAGACTCTGTGGAAAAAGGTGGGGCCTGCATGCTGTTCGCTTTTGCTTTACAAACAGGCATGTCAGAATAGAGACCACAGTTCTAGTTGCTAAAATAGAACATCCCTTTTAAAAGATAAGGACTTGAGTATCCTTTGCTCTTGGAAAAACTTAATTAGCATTTCTACTTATTTGCATTTCCCCCTTCTGTTTATTATTTCTGTCTGAAATTATCTCAGATTATTCTCTGCTCCTCTTTGGGACCAGGAAATATGTCTCTCAAATGCAGTTCACAGGGTTTAGCTGGAGGGAAAACAGTGTCACCTGTCATGGTTCACAGTCATCAATATCGAACTTATTTGTTCATGATCTTGAAAGCTAGCCTACAGTCCATTACCACTTTTTGTTGCATTCAGGATTTGAAATGTCCGGAGCACTCTGTTGGAAAGAACCAGTCTTATTCTGGAATGGTCAGCTGTGGTCACATTGTCAGTAGAGTGCCATCCAGTTTCTCGCTCCCCAGATCCTATCAGAATCCACAGCTCCCACCTAATCCCCTTGCCTGTTTGTAAGCATTGTTGCAAGAACATTCTTTTTCTTGTATTCTTCCTGCTAAGCCAAAGAGACCTTGGCTCAGCTTGACCACAATCTGAAAGTCAAATTCTGCTCTGTGAAAACAAAATAAAACACAAGTGGAAACAGATTTTGTCCAAGAATCGTTGCTTAAAATATGTCCATTACTATTGACTCTTTTTTTTCCATAATACTCAAGTCAAGTGTTCAACTAAACATTGTAGCCACTGCTCTCAATAGAGCCTGTCCTTGTTTTACCTCATGGGAGGCTGGGGAGTGTCAGATATCTGGACTCTGGAATTAGATGGTCTGGACTTGTGTCAGGCTCTGTCTTGTTCTGTGACCTTTGACAAGTTACTTAAACTCGTGTGTATTAGCTTTGTAACATGTATAATGAAGATAATAACAGGTAATAACTACACTTAACAGGATTATTTTGAGGATGAAATGAGTCAATACACAGAAAGACCTCCTATCAGTAGCTGGCACCCAGCATTTATGCTATGTATCCATTTGCTAATATTGTGATGTCAATAATGACAATAATGGTAATGATGTAACGCTGAACATAGTCACAGCCTTACCTATTGTAAAAACAAGTTTTTACATACATTCAGTACATTTAAATAAAAGCGAATGAGATAGAGCTCAAGGGGCACATTTTTTAGTTGTTTTGTGTTAAACCTAAGTGAAATTGCTGGGAATTTGGTATCTCAACAGGGTAAAATGGAAAGCATTCTTGCAGATACATAGATGTAAGTTCTGCAGAACTGCAGACTAACAGCAGAAGTTACATTATCATGGATCCAAAGGGACAATCAGCTGCAAACTGCATGATCAACATATACAGCTAAAGCTACTAATGGACTTAGTGATAAATGGAATTTATTCAAAATACAATAACATTTCCAAAACAGTATGTCTTAAGTCACTCCTTCCCATTAGATCCTGAGTGGTAAGACTACCAGCATGGTATTATTTCCCAAGTGCATATTTTAGCAATAGAAAAGCAGTAACTACATGGAAGAACTGGTTCCTGTCATATTATTTTACCCAAAATATTTAGAAACGCATGTTGGTGTTGAAAGGAAAGAGCCAAGGAAACAAGGATAGACCAAGAAACATTATCTTGTGATGGGGATTCAGCCTATTTCCTTTCAGAATTTGTCTTTGAATCCTTTAGGGATTCTGTCTCTGAGCTGGGGTCTCAAGTCATCCACAACTGTTGAAATGTTACAGGCATGACCTGTAAAGTCAACATTTCCATGATTCCCTTGGGGCTTTCACAATTTCATGACGACTGATATCTTACCTGCCAGATCTGAATCCATTGCAGTCAGGTCCTGTGAAGAAGGAAGGAAGGAACCATGGTCCTAAAGTAATATAACACATGATGTCTTTTGATGCCTCTCTCAGACATACCCCGTGCCTTGCTGCAGCCCAAACACTTGCACATGCTCGTGACCATATTTAAGCTCACAACAAACATGGAAGTTGAGACCATGGTGTATAAATACAATAATTTATTAAGATATACCGAATTTAATACACATATGGATTAAATTACACTTAAACCCCTGTGGAGTTAACATACTTTAAGACTCAAATTGTTTGTCACATATATAGTAACACCACTCCTTGTCTTTGTAAATGTACATTTGTGAAACTGCGTGTTCTTCACAAAACACTTAACATTGGACAGTCACATTAGTTTCAGATGCTTGTCTTTAAGTGAAGGGATGAAATTATGTAGTTTCTAAATTTCTAGAGGTCTTCATTCTAAATATCCAAAAGTGTTGATAAGAGCCATATCAGTCTGGGTCAAATTGAGGGATCCTCACATTTGTAAATATAACACAAATATTTTCTGAAGTAATAAATGTCTCTGAACTTCTTTTTTTTTTTTTTTTTAAGATTTTATTTATTTATTTGACAGAGAGAGACACAGCGAGAGAGGGAACACAAGTAAGGGGAGTGGCAGAGAGAGAAAGCAGGCTTCCGGCCGAGCAGGGAGCCTGATGCGGGGCTTGATCCCAGGGACTGGGATCATGACCTGAGCCGAAGGCAGACGCTTAACGACTGAGCCACCCAGACGCCCCTGTCTCTGAACTTCTAACTAAGAAAAAACATATTTAGTATAAAAAGGAGGAAGTTAATATGAAGTGAAAGGAAGGTAGGTGGGGAAAAATAAGTGGACTTCAGTCATGAGAATGAGTTTATGTGCCTATAGGTAAAGAAAGAGAAAATGGGCAGAAAGTCTTTTCCCCTCTGGGACTAAGGCCCCAGGAATTATTGAACGCAATATCATGAGAAGACAAAAATAGTAATTCCATTGCATTTTTAAGTTAATATCTTTAGCACAGTGCAATTATTACTGTAATTATCCCTGCTATCCTTGGCAGTTTTATATAATTTTAAATTTATTAATTCTCTAAATGAAGTTGATATACTTTATTTTCCTGCCAGACAGAATACAACCCTCAAATAATTTCTAAGCTACACATTAAGGAAAAAAAATCTCATTAAATATTTCATTTGTGAGACCCTCTTTAATTATATGATATACAATGCATTTTATATTTTCATAGATCCTACACATTGTAGCATATTAAAGAAATCTCAGTAAAGCTATGCCATTTGTCCAGATCATAATGAAAATAAGAAAGCATGAAAGAGGATAGTATCTCCCTTGTTTACTGCTGAGTGACTAAGAGAGTACTTCACACATAGCAAATAGCAATAAATAGATATATGTTTAATTGATTAGTTCAGCTATCTGTAATACATTATTTATTAAGTGTAATAAAGATGGAAGGACAAACTCCATAAATGTTACTTTATAAAGTAATTATTAGCAAGTCTAAGGTCAGAAATTAAAAATGAGGCAAACAAGATCTATCCCCACCCCTACCCCTCATCCCCCCAGTTTCCCTCCAAAAAAAGCCAGATTTTCTTAATGGCCACTTTAGATGTACTCTCTGAATCCGTATGAAAGAAAGTTGAGTTTTTTAGTAATCGATATTTCATATCGACTAAGAGGTATGCTTTAAAATATACCTGGGAATTAAGGGGCACCTGGGTGGTTCAGTTGGTTAAGCAAATGACTCTTGATTTTTGCTCAAGTCATGATCTCAGAGTCCTGAGATCAAGCCCCATGTCTGACTCGATCAGCTTGGGGATTCTCTCTCTCTCTCTCTCTTTCACCCCTCCTCCTGCTTGCTCTATCTCTCTCTCTAAAATAAATGAATAAATCTCAAAAAAATCAAATAAAATGTACCTGAGAATTTGTTTTAGTCAGTTACAATGAGACGACAAACACAGAGGGGTTGATGCCATTTACAGAAGAATTTATAACATTTAGTTCCCAAGGACTGGGAACCCACCATGCCACAAGGGGAAGCACCAGACCTGGTCAGGAGGCAGCAGGAGTGAGGAGAAGCAAGAGCAAAGCCTCAACTGTGCTTTTCCTGGGGAGGAATGGGCAAAGCAGGGTAAACACTGAGCAAGCCTGAGTTGGAATAGTGTGAGTAATCTCAGTGGGCTCTTGGCTAGACCGTCTGTGTCTACTTGGTCTGGAGCCTCGTCTTGGGGTGATTTGGGGCAGGAAGAATATTTGCTTGTTGTGAGAGGTAGATAAAGGAGACTGTGTAGGTAATGGACTCTGCATGGTTTGGTTTGCACATAACAGGTGTGCTCACAAGCAAGTTGTTTACTATATTTAGGAATTAACTAGCTTTGGGAGAAGCATCCCTCTACCCAGGATACCCATACCCCAAGATGTCAAATATCATAAAACAAAAACATGATTAATGTAAAGCATCGAAAGCAAGAGTCCAGATGTATTTTGAGAATTTTACACCCATTTGTAGTGCTTATTTGTATACTAGTTTTAGAATGTATACATCAGTTAACACAGTTCCTTACTAATAAAATATATAAAAGCAATCTTATCTAAATATATGATGCAGTAATAAATAAAGTTGGATACTGAATGTGAGGGTGCCATATCTTATGCTTGAAATTTATTCAGTTTGAGGTACAAAGCAATTCTTAGGGCCAAGGTCTACTTCCTTTGATAAGTAGAGCTTTCACTGACATCTGCTTATCACTCTGGGAACTATTAATAGTACAGAATAAGAAATAATCAAGAATGTATGAGTAGAGGCTTCTGATTTCTGGTCTGATATATAAGGGATATTGAAGTCATTAGTCCTATGTACATGGCAAGATAAAAGCTGAACAAATTGAAAATCAACAATGTTTTTTAGATCCACGAGGGAATTGAAGTCACAGGGCAAATGGCTGCCTCCAGATTAGAGAGACACGGGTGGAAACAGAGCCACAGAAGGGACTTAGTGTGGGTAAGTTTGAGAAATTAAAACACCAGTGGGGCCCAGGGTTAGTAAAGCCCTCACACTTTTCTGAGTTTTACCTCAAGGAGGCCTACCAGGTTCTTACAGTAAAAACAAGAGAAAAATCTTCACATGCTTTTGCCATTTCAAAAGTAGCCATTTTGAAATATGTCGTGCGTTCTGTTTTTCTTAACAAGGCTACTCTCATCAAAAAACATTTTTACCAAAGTTTAAGCTGCTAGGGTTTTACCAGAACCTAACCTACCTGGGGGAATGGAAATGTCCAGCTTGGGTGTTCTAGCCACTGATACAGTGGAAGGGAAATAACCAACCGCAGTCAGCAGCCTTCTACATGGCAGGAAGTGAATATTCACTCTGAAACTCTCTAGTCTTCCTGTATCACCTGGGGGAGGGTGATGGGGACTGAGAAGTGAGATCACAGTTTAGGGCACAGTTTCATTAAAGACTAAGACCTAATCACAGGACTACAGAATGCTTCTCTTCCTCCCACACTTTACCACTACATCAGTGTGACACCTATATAGTAATGAGGTGATACAACTGAAAGAATTGCACATTTTAGACCTTATTTAAGAAGTCTCTGTGGGACCCCAAAGACAGCAGAGGAGATGGAAGAAAAGACACCACAGGAAATTTTAGCCTCATAGCTATTGGTATAGCAAAAATGTGCATACTGTCTAACTTCTAGCAAGATAAGCATAAAAGCTTTCACTAAAGGCCTATTTGCTTTCGTTATTTTTATACAGACTATCATATCTGGCTTGCAATAAAAGATTTAAAAATACACTAAAAGACAGAAACAAATAAACATAATTTAAAGAGATGGGGCAAGCATCAGAATCAGACTTCGATATGACATAGATAATTAACATAGCAAGGACTATAAAGGAGAAAGTGTGGAAAACTGCAAAAACTGCAAAACAGAGGGGCAAGCAGAGAGATGGAAACTCTAAGAAGGAACCAAAAGGAAATTCTAGGAATTAAAACACTATAACAGAAATAAAAAATGCTTTGGTCAGCTGACCAATAATCTGTACACAGTTTAAGAAAGAATCAGTAAGTTTGAAATAATGTTACTATAAACTCCTAGAACTAAAGTGGAGAAGGGAGGATGAAAATGGCAGGACAGGATGATTAAGAACCAAGGAACAATAAAACATGTGCTATGACATATTGGGAATTTCAGGAGGAGAAGACAGAATGAGAAAGAAGAAATTTTTGAAGTAAAATGACCATTTCCATTGCAAACCACAGATCTCGGAAGCTCACAGAAACCAAGCAGAATAAATACTAAAAAATATACACCTCGTTGTTGCATATTCCAACTGCAGAAAATCAAAAACAAAGAAAGCGTCTTGAAAGAAACCAGAGGCGAGGGTGGAGGCAGTGGGGGAAGGCATCTTACATATAGAGAAGCAAGGATAAGCAAGGATAAAAGCAAGGACTTCTCCTCAGAAACCATGTAAATAAGAACAGTCGAGTGAAACAGTGTTGAAAGCAGAAGTCAACAACTTAGACTTCTGTATACAAAACAAACAAACAAACAAAACAAAAAAAAAAGAAAACCTACTCTTTAAAAATGGAGATTTAACCAGACAAACAAACAATGAGGAAATTTGTCTCCAGCAGTTTCTTGCCTGCCTTGCAAGAAATGGTAAGACATTTTTGAGAAAGAAGAAAGATGATATAGGTCAGACATTTGGATCCACATAAAGAACAGAAGACTGTTTTAGAAGGAATGAATGAGGTAACATAAAACCTTTTGATTTACTTTTCTTTTTTTTTTTAAGATTTTATTCATTTATTTGACAGAGAGAGAGATCACAAGTAGACAGAGACACAGGCAGAGAGAGAGAGGGGGAAGCAGGCTCCCCACTGAGCAGAGAGCCCAATGCAGGGCTCGATCCCAGGACCCTGAGATCATGACCTGAGCCGAAGGCAGAGGCTTTAACCCACTGAGCCACCCAGGCGCCCCTGCTTTACTTTTCTTTAATTGATCCAATGGATAAGATCTTGGTCAAAATAATAATAGAAATAATGTATTTAGTGATTCTAGCTTATGGAAAATGAATAACAGCAATGTTCTAATGGATAGGAATGAGGAATTGGAAATATTCAATCTTATAATAGATATTTTCACTAGCTGTGAAGTCGTGTAGTGTTATTTGAGACCGGACTTGATTTCATTGTAAATGTATACTGCATCCTCATGAACAATTGAGTTTAAAAAAAGCATAATTTATATCCTAAAAAATGAGAAAAATAGAATCATAAAGAATGTTAGTTTAAAACTAAGAAAACAGGAAAAGAGTATAAGACAAAAACAAACAAAACAAAGAATAAGAATAACAGAGAACAGTAACTAATATGGTAGACATTAATTCCATCAATATTCAATATTCTACCAATAACCACTTTAAACTTCAATGATCACCAATTAAAAGACAGAGATACAGTAGATTTAAAAAAAAATAAAATAAAAGACCCAACTATATGTTGTCACAATAAACACAAGTTCAATGTAAAGGGATGGGGAAAGATTTATCTTCCCAGTTTAATTAGAAGAAATTGGAACTAGCTATATTTATTATAGACAAAGCAGACTTCAGAGCAAGGAAAATTATCATATGGGAAAAGGAGTATTACATATGATAAAGGAGTCAGTTTTTAGAGCAACAGAATATGTAGGATGAACTGATGGACTGCAAAGAGAATGATAGGAATCCACTAACGTGGTTGGAGACTTCCACATCCCTCTACCAGTAATTGGGAGAGCAAGTGGGCAGAAAATCAGAAAAGACATAGCTGAACTGAACAGCACAATCAATCAAACTGTATATAATTGACATTTATAGACTACTTCACCCAACACCAGCAGAATACACTTTCTTCTCAAGCTCATATAGGACATTGACCAAGATAGATTACCTTCTGAGCCATAAAACGCATCTCAATAAATTTAAAAAAACAAAAAGTATATAGGTTTGTTCTTAGACCACAATAAAATTGAACTAGACATCAATAACAGAAAGATAGTGGGAAAACCTCAAAATACTTGGAGATTAATTGACACACTTTTAAATAACACATGGAACAAAGAAGTCTCAAAAGAAATTTAAAAAGATTTTAAACTGAATGAACATGAAAATAATACAGCTTATCTAAATACGTGGAATGCAGTGAAAGCAGTGCTTAGAGGGAAATTTATAGCATTGAGGTAGATATTAAAAAAGAATGTATGCCCTTGAAATTTGTAAAGCCCTGAGATTTTGATATTTTATGTGACTCTATCTGATCATACCTGAGGGAATTTCTTTGAGCTGTTTTAATTGGCAAGGTCGCCATTAACCAGTCAAGGGGGTGTTCAGTGTTAAGTGTGATCTATCATTATTGCAATATGATTCCCCAGTGATGTCAGTCTAGCACCCATCCAGGACATTAATACCCCCACAGAAGCTCTGGCATCCAGCACTCCAGTCAACCCCCCATGACTCACAATGTTACAAGCTACTGCTCTTAGTGTTCTTGTCCCGGCGTGGCCATATCAGCTTTGTCACATAACTACGGTTTCTTCTCTAACAGCAAGAAATCAAAACTTTCCCATAATGGAGATCAGGAGCAGGTATTTTCTCCTCCCCGATATTGGCTATAATCAATCAGATAAAGACATTACATATATTTTGATCTAATAAGCATTGAAGGCAAGTAAAATGTGTTACTGAGTTCCGCACCCCCACTTCATTTACCCGACAGTGGGCGTAGAGCAGATGGTAGGGACAAGGAGCCTTGTAGTGTGGGAATAACACCTTGGGTCCAGGAGAAACACGTCTTCTTTAAAGCTCGGATAAACCAAAGCTTACATCTAGGGCCAGTGGAGTTGATTAGTAAGAAAAATATTGATTAGGGTGATTGCTGGAACTAGAGCTTACTCCACATTTAACTTCCTTGGCTTACAAGCTGAGGGCATAGGGCAGAAGCAGTTATATAGAGAGGATAGCACAGATGACTAGTACCATGATTCCCACTGCATAAAGGAGAAACTGAGGCACTGATGGGTTATGTCCTTGCTCAGGTTCTTGAGAGAATAAATCACATTCAGATTTCAATGTAGGCCCACTGTATTGTTTTTCTTTCCCTATGTCATTTCTAAATAGGTTTTCAAGCAGTTGATGAGGACTTTGGTAAAATTGTTTCCTCCCAACCACCCCCGCCCCCCCTGGGGAGATGACTTGAAAAGCCAGAGGTTACTGGTACTTGTTCCTTTGCATTCCACTGGCCAGGTAATTCTCATGTCCTTGAGAGCTCAAAACTCCCACGGCACCTGTGAAAGAATCAAAATAAAACGGAACTATGCTACTTAGAAAGTAAAAGCTTCCATAAAGGCAAGTTATTTTCTCCAAGTGCTTTTGAGCCATTGCCTCACTCCAAATTAACATCGTTGGTGTCTCTGTATTGCAGTGGAATCCTGTGATTTCTATGCTTATTTTAGACATTCCTTCTTCAAAACTTCATTTTCCATTTCCACCAACAAAGATTAATTCGAATTTTACTAGCTATTGCTACTCATATTTAACACTAGGGACGCATTTCAAGAGCATGGAGGTAAGAAACCATTTTTGTTTGCTTATCTAAAGCAGCTTGCTTTCTGTTACTTCAGGGCTAGGGGATTATTGTTTAGAGCCTAGAAATCACTAAACTCCATAGCATAAACTGTGACACTCAACTCAATACTCTATTTCTTATTTTTGAATTGTTTTCTGTAGAAAAAATGATATTAATATAGTATAAACCCATCATTTTATGATAAATATATAACATAATGCTATTAGAGGTATATAATTTATTAACACATTATACATATGTATTGCATTCGATATTCTTATAGATTTACAATTGCCAATATATATTTACTTTTTTCTTTACTTTTTAAATATAGCTCTAAAAATCTTTTTGTCAGGTGTAGTAGAGACACTGATAGGTTTTCCAGTATCTTTATGTGATCAAAGTGTTGTCACAGATATGAATATTAGACCCTTAAAAGCCAGATAATCCTTTTTATTTTTATGAGACACTAGTTGAACTTGAGATTTTCCGTATGGATCTCCTACTTATGTTTAGTTCAAGAGTTATATTTATAAAAGAAAAAGTGTAAAAGGGACTTGAGATTTTCATGAAACGCCACATGTTCTATTTCTTTAGGTCCAAATATTTGAAACAGAAGTTTAGAGCATAAAAAACTATTCAAGTTGAGTTGTAAGTTTATAGATGGATCTGTTAAAATATATTTTTAAAAATTTTAATTCCAGTATAGGTAACATACAGTGTTGTATTAGTTTCAGGTGTACAGTATAGTGATTTAACACTTCTATACATTACTCGGTGCTCATCATAAGTGTACTTTTAATCCCCTTCACCCATTTCACCCATCGCCCTACCTACCTCCCCTCTGGCAGCCACTAGTTTGTTCTCTATATATCAGAATGTGCTTTTTCGTTTGTCTTTTTTTTTTTAGTTTGTTTCTTAAATTTTACATATGAGTGAAATCATGCAGAATCATACTGTATTTGCTTTTCTTTGTCTGATTTATTTCACTTACCCTTGTACCCTCTAGATCCATCGATGTTGTCACAAATGACAACATTTCATTATTTTTTATGGCTGTTATATTCCATTGTGTATATATACACATACCAAATCATCTTTATCGATTCCTCTATTTTTTATAAGATTTTATTTATTTATTTATTTGTTTGTTTGTTTGTTTATTTGACAGAGAGAGATAGCACAAGCAGGTGGAGTAGCAGACAGAGGGGGAGAGAGAAGCAGGCTCTCTACTGAGTGGGGATCCCCATGTGGGGCTCAATCCCAAGACCCTGGGGTCATGACCTGAGCCAAAGGCAGATGCTTAACCAACTGAGCTACCCGGGTGCCCCTAATTTTTCCTCTATTGATGGATGCATGAGCTACCTCCATATTTCTCTATTGTAAATAAAACTGCAATAAACATAGGGGTGCCTATATCTTTTCAAATTAGTTTTCATTTTCTTTGGGTAAAGGCCCAATAGTGAAATCACTGGATCATACGGTAATTCTATTTTTAGGGTTTTTTTGAGAAATGTTCATACTGTTTTACACAGTGGCCATATCAGTTTGCATTCCCAACTCTGCATTGTCTCCAACATTTGTTGCTTCCTGTGATTTTTATTTTAGTCATTCTGGCAGGTGTGAAGTGATATCTCATTGTGGTTTTGATTTGCATTTCCCTGATACTGAGTGATGTTGGCATCTTTCCCCATTTTTAAAATTGTTTAGGTTTTTTTTTGGTGTTGACTTGTATCGATTCTTTATATACTTTGGATATTAGCCCCTTATTGATCTGTCATTTGCAAATATCTTCTCCCATTCAGTAGGTTGCCTTTACGTTGTATTGTTTCTTTCTCTGTGTGCAAGCTTTTTATTTTCATATAGTCCTCATAGTTTATTTTTACTTTTGTTTCCCTTGCCTCAGGAGACATATCTAGAAAAATGTTGCTATGGCCAATATCAGAGAAATTACTCCTGGGGCTCTATTTAGGATTTTTTGGTTTCAGGTCTTCACATTTAGGTATTTATTTCATTGTGAGTTTGTGTGTTTGTGTGTGCGTGTGTGTATGGTATAAGAAAGTGGTCCAGGTTCATTCTTTTGCACATAGTTGTCCATTTTCCCCAATACCATTTGTTGAAGACACTGTCTTTTTCCCATTGCATATCCTGGCATCCTTTGTCATAGGTTATTTGGCCATTAAAGCATGGATTTATTTCCAGGCTTTCCATTCTTTTCTATTGATCTATGAGTCTCTTTTTGTGCCAGTAGCATTCTGTTTTGATTACTACAACTTTGTAGAGTATCTTGAAATCTGGGATTGCGATGCCTTCAGTTTTGTTCTTCTTTCTCAAAATTATTTTGGCTATTCAGGGTCTTTTGTGGTTCCATACAAATTTTAGGGTTATTTGTTCTAGCTCTGTAAAAAATGCAGTTGATATTTTGATAGGGATCTTTCATTTTAGAATGGTTTTCAATTTACGTAAAATTGTGAATATAGTAGAGTTCTCATATACCTCACAACCAACTTTTACCATTTTTAATATTTTAATTAATGTGGTACATTTGCTATGATTAATGAACCAATATAGATGTATTAACATAAAATGAAAGATATAATTTATTTAGATTTCCTTAGCTTCTATGTAGCGTACAGAATCCCATCCAAGACACCACATTACATTTAATCATTTTGTCTCCTTGGGCTCCTCTAGAATGTGACAATTTCTTGGCATTTCCTTGTATTTGATGGCCTTGATGGTTTGGGGATGTACTATTCTGGTATTTTGTAAAATATCTCTCTACAGAGATGATGCTATATGTTTGGGAGAGGAAAACAACAAAGGTAAAAAAAAAAAGGCTATTTCATCACATAGCAAAGGTACATACTATCAATATCAACTGTCACTGTTGATATTAACCTTGATCACCTGGCTAAGGTAGTGTTTCTCAGGTTTTCCACTCTACTCTTTGGAAGGAGTCTCTGTGCAATTCACAAGTAAGAAGTGGAGAGCTATGCTCCATTCCCATGGTGGTGGAATATTAATGTAAATTATTTGGAGTTTTTATGCCTAAGAGATTTGTCTACTCTACCCTATTTATTTAGGTATTCAATCATTTATGTCAGTATAGTTCCATAAATATTCATTTTATAACTGGGTTATAATCCAATACCTACCTTCCTTTCTACCTTCCCTCCCTTCCTTCCTTCCTTCCTTCCTTTTCTCTTTCTCTCTTCTTTCTTATTTAGTTCAAATTCTAGATTTAGACATTTGTAGTTCCTTCATTTGGTTCTTTTGTCTCTCTCTCTCTCTCTCTCTCTCTCTCTCTCTCTCACACACACACACACACACACACACTAAAGTATGGGGGTGTTATTTTTGGTTTTAGTTGCTATTTGTTTTCAGCACTTTCTTACCTTCTGGTACTACAGGATGCCCTAGGCTCACCTTGTATATTTCCTGCCCCAATACTAGAATCGGCCATTTCTCCAGGACTTCTGGTTCTTCTACCAGAGAATTGTATTAGGGAAGGTAAGATCCAGGCACTAGGTATTCTAATTGCTGTTATGGTGTTTGTGGCCGTCCAGCTTACAAAACAAGGGGACATATGTTAGCATATTAACCATGTATATCCACATAAAACCATTGGGCCTTATCATTTTGGGTTTGGAATATTGTTAAATAGGAGTTAATAGGTACAAGTTTATTCAGATTGTATTTTTCCCTTTGTGTGACTTTTGGTAGTTTGTTTCTTTTAAGGATATTTTTCCATTTCATTTAATTTACCAATTCTGTGGGCATAGAGTTGTCTATAGTACTAATTTACTATACTTCTGATCTTTATGGGATCAATCATGATTACCTCTCTTTCATTTCAATATTGGCAATTTGAGTCTTCTCTCTTTTCTTGGTTAGCCTAAGTAGATGTCTATCAGTTTTATTGATCTTTTCAAAACACCAGCTTTTGGTTATATTGATTTTCTCTGTGGCTTCCTATTTTCAATTTCATTGATTTCTTTTTTTTATTCTTTTTATTTTTTTTAATTTCATTGATTTCTGCTCTAAATTTTGTTAATCCTTCTTGCTTTAGGCATAAATTACTCTATTTCCTCTAGTTTCCTGAGGTAGAAGCTTAGGTTATTGATTTCAGATTTCTGCTTTTATAACATATGCATTTATTGCCAAAATTTTGCTTTAAGAATTAATTTCACTGCTTTGTATAAATTTTCATAAGTAATATTTTCATTTAGTTCAAAATATTTTAGTTGTTCTTCAGATTTCTTCTGAAATATATATATATATATATATAAATATTTGTGACCTACATGTTTTATATATATATATATATATATATAACCTACATGTTATATAAAAGGCAGCTAAGTCCTAAGTATTTGGAGATTTTCCAGCTATTTTTTTGTTATTGATTTCTAGTTTAATTCCACCATGGTCTAAGAACATACTTTATATTATTTTTGTTCTTTTTAATTTTTTAAAGTATGTTTCATAGTATAAACTGTGGTTTATCTTGGTCCATGCGCCCTATAAGCTTGAGAAGAATGTGTCTTCTGGAGTCATTGGACAGAGTGTTCTATAAATGTCAATTAAATCCAGTTTATTGACGTTGCTATTCAAGTCAACTATATCTTTATTGATTTTCCCCTTTGCTTTATCTATCAGTTATGGAAAGAGGGGTGTTGTTGAGTGTCCAACTACCATGATTGATTCTGACCTATATCTTTTTTCTTCTCCTTAAAGATCTTTTAATATTTCTTATAGGGCATTTCTGCTGTTGATGAATTATTTCTCCTTCATTTTCGAAGGACCTCTTGGGGGATATAGTATTCTAGGTTTATGAAGTTTCTTTCTGTCATCAATTTATTTGCTTGTATAATTTGTGATGAAAAGTCTGATGTAATTCTTATTCCTGTCCCTCAGTAGTTAGTTCTTTCTTATTTTTCTTATGGCTTCTCTCAATAGTTTGTCTTTGTCTTTGGTTTTCTGAAGATTGAATAGGATATGCCTAAGTGTAGAATTTTTGGTGTTTATCTTTCTTGTGGTGTCTGAGCTTTCTGGATCTATGACTTGGCATTTATCAACAATTTGGGGGAAATTTTCAAACATTATTACTTCAAATATTTCTTATGCCCCTTTTTCTCTTTCATCTCCTTCTGATTTTCCTATTATGTACATGCCACACCTTTTCTAATTGTCCCATAGTCTTAGATATTCTGTTCTTCCATTTTCATTCTTTATTCTTTTTGCATTAATTTTGGAACTTTCAATTGACATTTCTTTAAGCTCACTAATTCTTTCTTTGGCTATGTCCAGTCTCCTGAAGAAACCATCAAAGACATTTTTCATTTATATTACAATGCTTTCATTTCTAGTATTTGCTATGGATTCTTTCTTAAAGGGTCCATCTCTCCCCTTAGATTAATCTTCTATTCTTGTATTTTCTACTTTATCCATAACAGCGCTGAGCATGCTAGTCATATTTTTTTAAACCTCCAGTCTGAAAATTCCAACTTCTCTGGCATATGTGATTTTGGTTCTGATGCTTGCTTTGTCTCTTTAAACTGTTTTTTTATCTTTATGTGCTTTTTTACTGCTGTAAACCAGGTATAATGTATTGGGTAATAGGAATGGAGATTAACAGGATTTTAGTGTGAGATGTTTACATTATTGTTTTTGCCCATCTGACTAGAAGTTGGGCTGTGTTTAATATTTGCTGTGGCCTTGGATGCCAGATGCCTCAAAATTCACTGGTGGTGTTGTCTTGTGTCATCTCTCAACTTCTGGTTCCTGGAAGTATGGCTTCTCAGAGAGTGTTCCTCTTTCAGGTCTTGAAGCTAGAATCCCCACTGTTATTATACTTGAGTCCTATTGTGTCTGTAAGATATGGCAAAAGAGAGATTTTTATAATCTCATGATTAAATCTCAGACTTACTTGGGTCCCTGTTTCTGTTGTGTGTAATTCCCAAGTTTTTCTCCATTGTAGATGCAACAGGAAGGTTAGAGAAGACTGGTGTAGGAGGAATATCTTCCCCTAGCTGGGGTAAAGTCCTGGTAAGCTGTATTATGGAGAAAGTTCTGGGCATAATTCACAATGATTTCTTTCCTAACCCCTGCAAAAGCCGCAGGTATTTTCTTGGATCTTGACTGAAAACCTGGTGAAGTTCCTTGAGGAAAAATCCTTAAAATGAGGAGCCAAATTGTGGCCTCTAAAAGTTTCTTATTCTCATGCGAATCCACACTCAATATATCCATCAATTAATCAAAATAACCACTTAAGTTTTCTACCAGTTTATGACTGCAGAGGTGTTTATTTAGGTAACAGATCAGGCTATGTTTCCCTGGGTGAGTCTGTCTCTCCAGATTTTGAAAGGTGGTTTGCCCTGAAACTACAGTTCTCTCATGAATGCAGAAAAGTCATTGATTTTCAATCTGTTCTGCTTTGTTTCTTTGTTTCTTTCTTTTTTTTTTTTTTAAGATTTTATTTATTTATTTTGAGAGAGAAAAAGAGGGGGAGAGAGTGAGCATGAATGGGGAAGCAGCAGCAGGAGAGGAGAAACAGACTCCCCACTGAGCAGGGAACCCAAGTGTGACTCAGCCCCAGGACCCTGAGATCATGACCTAAGCCTAAGGCAGAAGCTTAACTGACTGAACCACCCAGGTGCCCCTGTTTCTTATTGTAAAGATGAATGTTAAAATTTCCATGCTTAACCCAGAAGGCTGTAGTAAAACTAATTATATATTTTTACATTTTTCATTGTCTTCTACAAAATTCAAAGACAGAACAGCAATTTACTTTTGGCGGCTATCATTATCAGACATCATTTCATGTATTATATTTATGTATAGATATTATTTTTCCTTCATTTTATCTCAAATGTTTTGTTTCTATTATCTTACCTTTTTACCAAGATAAGTTTTTGTCACAATGTATATATTTTCTAAGTACCCTAAAATACATTTTGTAACACAAGAAAGAAAATTACAAGCATACAAAAAATGTATATGTATTGAATATATCTGTGTATATATGTCAGTGTGAATATATGTATCATTTAACATAACAAGTTTACATTCATCCTCCTAAACCCAAAATAAAACAATATATAATTTATAAAACTTGAGGATATAAGGTTAAAATTTCAGGTTTATTATCTCAATTTATTCTGTGCCTATTTTCGTCCATGTTTGTTTATTGTCTTGCTTCAACTTTTCTTTAAATTTTTGATGAACAAATAAATCTAAAAAGGTGGAGATTAAATCTGGGAGACAAATGTAATGGTCCTGTATTTTGCAAAGTACTATTTGTTGACTGTATTTATAAGTTTTACCTTAATATCCATCTTAATTAATTGATTTATTCCTTAAATGTTAAAAAATATTTTCATTCAGCCTTATCTCACTTAATTGGTGATTTTACCTTTAATTTGCTGATAATTAACTTATTCATCCTTTCTTTAATTTTTTATTAACTGTATCTTATAAACTTATAATGGGATTTTTCAAAAGTTTCAATTATAAGTTAGATCAAATCTTTCCTGTGTTACAAAATGTACTTAAGGGTACTAGAAAATACATACATTGTGATAAAAACTTATCTTGGGATGTATTAAAACCAAAGCCATGTTTTCTAAGATTTTGTCTTCAATTACGTTGTGTTTTATTTATAATGCTGTTTCCTTTATTTTAGAAATGTGGACGTCTTTGTGCTTTTCTTTGTTTATATTTGCCTGCTCATTTGAATAATTTAAGCTGTTTTTAGTAAATCTAATGGCTACATTAATAAATTTATTGAATTGGATTTTTCATATTTTTCTTAAATTAAAACTGAAGCTGCAGATCCCCACTTGTTTTAGTGGAAAATTAACAAGCTCACAACCCCTCTACCACTCCTCACTTCACTCCACCACCTAAATCAAATTATATTATTATTCTCAATTAAACCATTCAAACATATTTATATTTCTACTTATTATACTTTATGTTATTTAAATTCTCTTCTCCGCATATATTTCTCAAGGTTGGTTTATTTTGGTTCTTTATTTCAATGGCTCCACAGCTCGTCAAGTCTTGTCCATCGTGAGGTCCGTGATAGATTTCTCTTTCCTATTAAATTAATAAACATTTAATCTTACAGTTCCTTAAAGAGGGAAGTGTCATTTGAGAGTTTATCTTTGTCAATTGCCAAATGCAGCGTTCATCGAGATTTCTCTCTCTTGAAGAAACAGCAACTAAGAGAGGCAGAAGAGTGTCTGATTGCTTGATTTGTGATTCTTTTTTTGTTTTTTTGAATCAGCACCAAGAGTTCATTCATCATTCATTTGAAGACTTTTGTGAGAAGTTGACAAATTGAGAAGAGTGGCCTACATGACAGAACTTTATCAAACGAGAGCAATCCTCACAGGGCTGACCACATCAATTCTGATGATGAAGGTAGACAAGATTTTCAAAGGTGGCTACTGTCTCTGCCTGCTTGAACAATGTTATAAAACCATTATAATATCTTTAGCTTATTGAACACATGTGAGAGGCACAAATCATTTATACAGATTATCAGAAATCCTCAGAATTAGCATCAAGTCTAGCCTGACAGATGAAGAAAAGGCAGATTATTTAAGTACATTTTCCAATGTACACTACTCAATAGACTTAGTTAATGGCAAAACCTAGTTTCAAATTAGATTTGTGACTTTCCGCGTTCGGAGTTGATAATATTTTCACCATGTCATAATGTATACTTGTGTCAATTACATGCGATAATGGCCAGCCACCTCATCAGAATGAGGGAAGAAACCAATGTTTACCTGTTCATAAGAAAGGAGTCTGAACACTCGAATGTTGTCTCTGAAAAATAAATGATGTGTCTAAAAGCGGGTTGTGTAGAGTCCCATAATTCCTGCAAAGCTAAATGAAGAATACAAATCTCTTTAGATGCAAAGAAGTTGTCTCTAACTAAATCCAAAATCATAACAAGCTAGAAAAATGAGTTACAGGGAAACTTCTCATTAAGAACTTTCCGCCATGCACTGCACTCATGCCAAATCTCAAGAAATTCAGAAAGCTTAGTTTACATTTTGAAAAAAAAATTGACATAAATGTAAAGCATATTCAGAAGCATATTCTAATTATGAATGTTAATACCACAATTAAACATATTTTCTCTGATAATTAAAAATGTATGAGAAATTCTTGCAGTGTAAAACTATAATGTTTCTGAAATGTAATTTTGTCTGCTCTATTTCTTGGTTCCTTTAGGTATCAGAGTCATGCAGAAATTATGAGGTCTCTTAAAATGGAAAATGTTGAGAAGATTTTACTTTAACTCTAGTAAAGAAAAAAAATGGCTGTATTTTGAAGAAAGTATCAAATGATATCCATAATTTAAGAGAAAATATTACTCCAGGAAGAAAATTAAAGAATAAAAGGTAGAATTTCAAGAGGATGGAGAAAAAAGGAACAATATCAGGAATTAATTATCTGTGTGCTTGAATTTATTAAATCTAATAGATAACATATACTTAACTAGAACCTCTCTAAGAAGTTCCTAATTAGATAAATACATAAAAAAAATCTGACCCCAAAATTTTGTACAGCTACTATGGAAATAAACAAGATTTTTTAGCTTATTGTAGGAACTCTAATGTGTAATTTGTGCTGGGATTTATCAATGTATTCATTAGCTATTGCTGAATAACCAAGACATACTGATAAAAAAATCTCAGTGGCTCAAATGGCAGCTATTTTATCTGTTCAAGATTCTGTGGTTCAGATATTTGGCGCCTGGATAATCTAGGCAGTTCTTCATTCAACAGTCAGGGGTTTCTCATGTGGCTGCAGCCATCTGAAAATTGGACTTGGTTTTGATGGTCCAGGATGGCATCACTCACATGTTTGCAGTTGGGGGAGCTAGCTGTCACTTTCCCCCTGGTCTCTATTTTTAGAAAACCAAAACAGATTTCTTTGCATTATTCTACCATGTTCCAGATGGGGAGAAAATATTTAAGTCCTCTTGAGGTCAAGTTTCAGCAATCCCATAGCATCGTTTGTACTGATGCCACTGGTCCAAACAAGCCATGCCACCAGGTTCAAAGGTAAATCATATTGAGAAAAAGTATATGCACAGGGATGGGAGGAATCACTGTGGTCACCTTTGCAAACAATTGCATCATAATCAGTATGTGCTTGAGAATTATTGATTTTTTATTTTTTTATTTTATTTTTTTTACCTCTAGCCAGTTGATCTGGACTTCCAAAATAGATATTGGGAAATATAAGGACAAACTTTTTAATAAACTTTATTTTTCAGAGCAGTTTTAAGGTCACAGCAAAACTGAATGAAAGTTACAGAAAGCTCCAATGTATTGCCTGATCTCACATACTCAAGGCCCCCTTCACTATTAATATTCCCCATCAGAGCGGTACATATGTTACAGTTGAAGAACCTACATTAGCACATCATCCCCCAAAGTCCATATTTTACATGAAAGTTCATCCTTGGCATCTACCTGCCAAATATAAAATAGGTTTTGACAAATATAAAATGACGTGTATCCACCATCATAGTAAAATACAGAATAATTATATTCTAAAAAATCTTGGTCTTCTATGTATTCATTTTAAGAAGTTTTTAAAAATATCAAAAATGTAAATAGCATTTACATAACACGAATCTGGCCACAAAGGAAATAAGAAAATTATCTATCTTGTACGTCATCCTATGGGTTTCTTATAACTAAGGAATCAGAGGAACTAACAAAAAAAGTATTAATTTAAGCGAACTACAACACAAATATACACACAGCTGTTAAGAAAAATAAAGTTTTAAAATACTTTAAAAATGCTAAACCATGACCTTTCGTAAATAGAGTTTTGGATGGTTAATACCAGGGGAAATTCTCTTAATGTTTATTAATCATGTAGATTCTCTCTGGAATGTCTCCTGTAACTCAATAATCTATCAAAAGCAATCATAACTTTGGTGTTGATACATATTCTATATCTGCAGATGTGTAGGTTGACTTGGGACATATTCCTGGGACCCAGCCTCCATTAGCTGCATGGATCTCCCATGGCCCCCATTTCTTTTATGGATCAGGAACTGAGAGTAATTATGCCGTCTTGGTCAGTTCATCCAGGTACTGGGACAAACCACCCCTTTTGTCGGGGCATGCATTGTTTTGTAAGGAAAAAGACTCCTCATTCAGCATTTTAACCATAATTAATCATGATGCTCACCTTGATGCATGCCAAGTTTATATTCCCTATGAGACAGTGCAAAACACACAACCCGTGAATTATTTATCCTTCCATATGGAGGCTTATTCTAATGCTTTGTCTGTAATTCATAAATGTTAACACTTAATGCAAAAATGGAGATCGCTGGTTAGGTTCTGTTTCAAATGCAAGGAGAAAACCAAAAAGCAAACAAATGAAACTTATTCTACCGACAAAAGCCAAACCAAAAGACATCTCTCAGTGAAAATTTATCTGACAGTCTTAATGAAAACACTGCACAAATTTTGATAGTGTTTTCTGCTGTATTCTCGTCTCCGAAATTGCTTTTATTTGTATGAAACATGCATTTTATCCTTGTTTCTTTGTATTTTAATGTGTTTCTTTAGCCTGTCAACTCCAACTCTGTAATGACAGAAAGCGGTGTTACTCCTGTACTCCTGTAATTTCCAATTTCCCTTAGGTGTTTTGTTGAGGCTGAGATTAATAGAGGACAATAAGATAACTTAGATTTCAAAAAACCTTGTGGAAATAACCTCCCTGTCCTTAGTTGCAGAAGTTTACTAAAACCTTTGAAAAGCGAACATTATCTTTTGTTAATAAAACAGAATAAGAAATAGTACAAACCAGAATTTTTTTTTCAGTCCAAAGCCATGGCATTTATATGTGTTTAATAATAATAAATGACCCAGTCTATGCCTATCTTGTCTCCTGTTCTCCACAGTAGAGTTACTGATCTTCCATTTCTACAAACATCGTCTCCTCTCTCAAAAACCCTGCTAAACTAGTTCCAATTTCTTTAATTTTCTCTTCCTTTTTTGTCGCTTAGTTAACTATCAAATAGGATCTATTTCGAGAGCAACAAATTAGTAATATTCATTTCTTTGAGTTAGATGCACTATAGATAAAGAGAGAAATTAAAGTGAACGCAGAAAACACTGATTAACGGCAATACTCTATGAGCCTCTAGATCCATCCAAACATATACATGCAGCAAGGAAGCCACACAGTATTTTCTTAATTTCTGATGCATGGATATGTCCCTTGCTTTCTGAGATATCAATAATAATAAAATCTAAGGTATTTTTTCTTTAAAACATTATGATGAGTGTTGTGAATTGTATAAGACTGATGATTCACAGACCTGTACCCCTGGAGCAAATAATACATTATATGTTAATTTAAAAAAAGTAAATTTTTAAAAAATTTTTAAATTTTTTTAAAAAAATTTTTAAAAAATTAAATTTAGAAAATTTAAATTTATAAATTTTTTAAAAATTTAAAAAGATTAAAATCTTTATCATTCTTTAATATTTTTAAATTCCTCATAAATATGTGTAATCTCTCCTATGGGAACCCCTCCCCAAGTTGTTAACCTATTTTAAATTTCCAGCTTCCACGTAGGCGAACCTTGTCTCCTATTTTACTTTTACGGTATATATTAATCACTATCAAGCATACTGTTTAATTTTCTTGTTAATTTTTATCTTCCCACACTCTAGAATATTACTATCATTTTCTGTTTTGTCTATGATGTAACCCAGAGCCTACATCTGTCTGTGATATAATGGATATTAAAGATAATATATCAATATCAATAATAAAGATATTAGTATCTTTATTTTGATTGATGAATACCTTATTGAAAACAATAGAATAATTTATTGAGGGAGAAAAGCAAGTGAGAGGTGAAGTCAAGTGGACTGTGGACTAAGGAAGGTTGCAATAAGTCATTCATACGCGTCTTTAACAAAGATATTAAGGAGGCAGAAGGAAAAACTTAATTGTGTTCCAGGCTAGAACGTAGACTTGGGCATGATCCATGTAATTCATGATTCATGCTGATAAAGAATCAAACAAGTAGTTGAGACAGCAGTGGTCTAAGAAAGTTGAAGAATCAGAGAAGAGTCAATGAAGCTGGATGATGTCAGAGTCTTGGGAAAAGAGCACCATGTTTGGTAGAAGCTACCTGCTTGAATGTAAAATACAGCAGACAGAAGGGTGAATACCTGTTTCCTTAGAGACAGCAAGCCTCTATTGTTCAGCTCAGCACTGATCAGGATCTCCCAGAACATGTACAATTTCTTAATGAGACATTGTTCTCAATCTTCTATCTCAGCATCCCACGTGCAAGCCAGAATCCAAGAGGCTCCCACCCTTTTCCAGTCTATCATAAAGCTTTATTGATTTCACTTCCAAAATACATAATTAGTTTAGATAAGCCTCTACATATGTACTAACAATACCATAATGTAAGTGCTTATATGACCTACCTACAGGTATGTTGCATGATATCTACTTGAGTAAATATATTAGAATGTCCATCTGATCATGCAGAATATTTGCTTTAACATTTTAATAGATTTTTATTGTTCTAAGAATTTAAACAAAATAAGACAAAATCAATAAAACTGCTTATAGGATCCGACTTACCAGTCAGCTTTTATCTCTGCCAGTCTACATTCTTGTACTCCAAACTATAATTACATGCACCTCCTTTTCTTTCTTCTCTCTCACCACAAAACATTTGTTGTCCTTTTTACTCTTCCTGGAATATTCTCTTCCTTTATCCTCTCCTAGTTAATTAACTGTTACTTTTTCTTCTTATATCAGTTAAATTATTGTTCCCTGGACTCTTCTAATTTCTTTACTATATACATGTCACACTCATAAATCTTTTTTTTTTTCACACTCATAAATCTTAACAGAGTCGTAATTAGTCATACATTTTGCTAGGTCATTTAATTAATGGTAGTTTTCCTATCTAGATTATAAATTAAGTGCTTTCTGTGCACTATTATCTACCCTGTACCTAAAACTAAATAAAATATTAATGAATGGTTGGATGAAATCATCCACCCATTCTGGTATCTCTATAGGTACATTCTCCAGGTAAACATTTTTTTTTTTTCCCCACTATATAATCAGAGCTGGGTGCTCTCTTAAGATCTCTAAATGTCCCTCACATCAAGTGGCTCTCATCTGATTTCTTTAACTTAGGGAAAAGGAATTAGGGTTAAGAAAAGAGACACTATTTATTGGAACAATTGTCCAATCTGTCATATGCTTTAAACTGTCGTTCTATTTCATATCTATCTTAGTCTGTTTGGGATGCTACAACAAAATGCCACAGACTGGGAGGCTTATAAACAATAGAAAATTATTTCTCATTGCTCTGGAGACTGCAGGACAAGATCAGGGTGCCAGTTAGGTTTGGGCTTTGGTAAGAACAGTCTTCCTGGTTGCAGACTCCCCACTTCTGTTTGTGTCTTCATTTAGAGAAAGGAGCAAGCAAACCGTCCAAAGACTCTCTTATAAAAGCACTAATCCCATTAATGAAGGTTCTGCCCTCATAACCTAATCAACACCCAAAGCCCCCCCTGCTAACACAATCACATTGGACATTAGGGTTTCAAAATGTATTTTGGGAGGACATAAACATCCAGACCATAGCATTCCACTACTTCCCACCACCCCCACCACCAAATGCATGTCCTCAAATGCAAAATGCATTCATTCCATCTCAATAGCTCTGAAAGTCCTAACTGGTTCCAAGATCAACTCAAAAGCCTAAGTCCTAATTCTCATATAAATATAATCTAAATCAGACGTTGGTGAGACTCAGGGTACCATTCATCATGAGGCAAATCCCTCTCTGGCTGTGAAGCTGTGAAATCAAACAAGCCATTCTCCTTACCAAGGGTTCACTTGGCCACATTCTTAGTGTTCTCTTTCAAAAATGCTTTCTCATTTTTTTTGCAATATAGACAGGCTGAGAATTTTCCAATTTTTAATTTCTGCTTTCTTTTTGATTAACAGTTCTACCTTTAAGTTATTTCTCATCATATTTTACTATAAACATTCAAGAGAAGCCAAGCCATACCTTCAGCATTTGGCATAGATATGCCTTCAGCCAAAAATCCCATTGCATCACTCCCAAGTTTCCTTCGAAAAAACATGGGGAAACAAACATAATGCAGCCAAGTTGTTTTGTTTTTTGTTTTTTGTTTTTTTTCCATATTAAAGCATGGGTAGCCTTTCCTCCATGTCCCACAGCTTGTCCTTTTATCCAATAGCATGTCCCCATTTCCATCTAGGACCTCATCAAAATGGCCTTTACCAGTCATATCTCTACCAACATTCTGCTCATAACTACCTGAGTATTCTCTAAGAAGACTGAGGTTCTCTCCACTCCTTTCTTCTTCTTCTGAGGCCTCACCAGAATTGCCTTTAAAGGTCCTCCACAGCAACATAGACTCTTTCTAGCATGCACCTCCAGAATCTTCCAACCTCTGTTCACTACCCAGTTCCAAAGCTGCTTCATTACCCGGTATTGGTTACACCATCATCTCTATTTCTCAATACCAGTTTTTTGTCTTGGATCATTCTAGCTTCCATAACAAAACAACAACAACAACAAAAATCACAAGCCTGAGTAGCTTATATACAATGGAAATCTACTCACAGTGATAGGAGCTGAATGTCCAAGGCCAAGGTGTCGGCATGGTTGGAATCCGGTGAGAATCTTCTTCCAAGGTGTAAGACTGCAAACTTCTTTCACCCTCATGTGGTGGAAGGGGCAAGGGAATTCTTCAAGCCTCTTTTATAAAGGCATTAATCTCATTTATGAAGGCTCTGCTCTCATGATCTAACCCCTTCCCCAAATCACCCCCTCCTAATATCATCATATTGGCCCTAAAGTTTCGACATATGACTTTTGTAAGTACACAAACATTCAGACCATATCTGTGCCTTTATTTTAGTCGATTCTAAAATGGATGGTAAATGCCAGAACGTCTTCCTACTTGGGATCTTTCATCCTGTTAGGCCACCTTCTGAGCAGATTTTAGATAAGATTGTCCCTGATTACAGACTGAATGCGGCATCTGCTTCCCTTGTGGGAATAAATGCAACCTTATCTCAGTAACTGGTGGACATGCAGCTGCTCCCACACATCACTTCTCCTGCTCTGACATCACAGACACCTCCAGCCTTCTTCCACTTTCCTTATCAAATAACGCTTAGGCGAAAAAAGTCAAGACCTCAACAGTCAATAGTCCGTGAAAAGGACTGAATTCCCAACCACTTTCCCCAAAAGATATTGTTCTAACCTTCCCTGCCTCCGTGCTTTTATAAACTCAAGCTGATGTTTGGCTAAGAACCTCAAGAACAGTTTTGGCAGACCTCTTTGCAAGGCTCCCATTGGTGATGGAGCACCTGGTTTGTAAATATGGAAAGAAGGAGCTTCTAACTCTTATTTTGTGTAAAGCTCGTTAGAGCCTCAGCTGCAAGGACACATAACAAATCCATTTAATATTCTCTTAAGTGCACACACATACACACACAAGTGTAGAACAAATAACAAGGCTTCTTTAATATATATTTTAAAAATCTTGCCTTGGGAAATATCCTGGATATATTCAAATTTTGCTCAGTGAAAAATAGGTATTTTTCCCAGAATTTTGGATTTGAAGTATCTTAAAATCCTTTAAACAGATTCAGAAGAAGTGTGGAAGCTAAGGAGTACATGTAAAAAGAAATTTATGGAAGTGTTCTAAGTTTAAAAGAAATAGCAGCTTATGGAGAGGTAGTATCTCCCATCACTCCTAAATTTTTAAATAGCTCTAAATTCAATATTTTATTTTCAACTTATACTATCAAAGGAATAATAAATGCTGGCTCTGTGTTTTAAAATGTAATAAGAATTTATAGGAAGATAGAGCTCTAAATGCTTTTAAACGGAAATGGAAAGTGAGAACTGCAACAGTCAATTGCCTACTTACTTGAAAGCATATGTTAAATGATTACATTCATTAAGCAATTTTGTTCCCAGTAGACGATAAAAAAGTTTAAATTTTGACTGTAGAAAGTTTCCACTACCGCCTCCATTAGGTCAGTGTGGTTACTATGCAATGAATTTTAAAAAGTCTTAAAACCAAAAAGGAAAACAAATTCTGTCTTTTTTGCTCATTTTATTCTGCTTTGCATTTGCTCCATCAACAGCACCTATTCTTGGGGCGCCTGGGTGTCTCAGTCGTTAAGCCTCTGCCTTCGGCTCAGGTCATGATTCCAGGGTCCTGGGATCAGGCTCCCCGCTCAGTGGGAAGCCTGCTTGCTTCTCCCTCTCCCACTCCCCCTGCTTGTGTTCCCTCTCTGGCTGTGTCTCTCTCTGTCAAATAAATAAAATTTTTTTTAAAGATTTTATTTATTTATTTGATAAAGAGAGAGATAGATCACAAGTAGGCAGAGAGGCAGGCAGAGAGAGAGGGGGAAGCAAGCTCCCTGCTGAACAGAGAGCCTAATGCGGGGCTCGATCCCAGGACCCTGAGACCATGACCTGAGCTGAAGGCAGAGGCTTTAACCCACTGAGCCACCCAGGCATCCCTCAAATAAATCTTAAAAAAAAAAAAAATAGCACCTATTCTTTCAGGGTGAAATATTGAAAACAAACTCATGACTAAATAACCAAAATTCATCAGTCTTCTCCATTATAACTTAATCTAGTTTACCCCTCTTAATTGTAAAATAGAAACAAAATCCTAGCAGAATTGCCCTGTGATATTCTGCTATGTCTACGGTAGGTCAACCATTGTTTAAACAAAATGATTGAGGATGGTGTGGAGCCACCCTTACACTACAAACAAATATCATGTCTGTGTATGCAAGTGAGGGAATGTCCACTTGTTTCTGAGGAGAGGAAACACAGAAGGCTGTAGTTTACAAACACAAGATTTCAATGTCAAAGTCACTTTGCATCCATTGGCAGAGTTATTATTTGAGGCTCAGGCACAGGCTGATGCAGCAGAGACGGCTAACGAGCCCCAATTTCCATCTCCTCTTGTCTGTATTTGGTGATAGAGCCAGCTTCTCCTCCTCAGCTTTACCATATGCAAGTTCATCCATGGAAAATCACATTTCCAAAAGCATCTTGCAGCTAACGCAGCTGTATTCTGGCCACATGTCTATGTTTTGATCAATGGAATGTGAGCAAAACTCCTTTGTGCAATTTCTCAGTTGCATGTTAATAAGAATGCCATTTGCCCAACATAGTCTCTTTTTTCTTATCACTGTGCCTGCAACATAAAATTGCTTCAAAGCTCACTTCAAGCATGTTGAATAAGGCAATATGAGTGCCACCCTAGGGAATGGAGCTGTAGAAAAGAATTCTGTTTCTGGAAAATCTTACAAAGGAGTATTTACCCACCTAGACCTGTCAGTGAAAGCCAGACTATTATGTGAGTAAAATACACCCCTGTTATTTGAGCTGCTGTTGAGCGAAGGAAACTTTGTCTTCCAATATCTTAGCTGTATCCAATGAATAAAGTGGAATTTTAATTCAGTTGAGAAACATTTCAAAATATATGTAAAACTAAGGTGTGAGCTTCATTTTCTTTTTCCCTGAGTTTGAAATAAAATAGCCTCAACTACTTGCCCTTAATCTGTGGGAAGTCTCAGCTTTCTCCTCAAGACTGATGTGTATCTATGGGAGTTTATTTTCTTTTAAGCATTCTGACCATGTTGGTTTCCCAGTTCCCGAAGTTTTAAACTCATTTGGTTTTTCCTTCTCAAAGCTGGTCTTCTCCTTTAGGTCTGTGTGAAAAATATGTAGAACTCAGCCATTTCTTACCACAATTTACCTCAAAAAAGGAACATTTCTTAAGGAGTTTGAGAAGTGATAAAGGAGATTTTCCACTTTTAATGTTTGTGGGCCCTTCTCCCGGGCTCCTGGGGAAGCCATACCTTATCATTTACCAAGGTCAAAATGACTCGGCAAAACCTCAAAGCACAGGCTCTGTTTCTGCCTCAAGCACACATTGTACATCTGCTGCATTAAAGAAAATTACCAAAAGGAGCATTTTGAACGCAAGTAAGAAAAGGGAAGAAACTTCCTTGGTCCTCTTAAGATTAAAGTCATAGAGCCCTGAATATACTAGAAACATAAGGCCTGCAACTTTCTGAAATGTCTTTTGTCTAATGATTTCTAACTTTTTATATAAAAAATGTCTATAACCCTACATCAAATGTTCCTTTGTCAGAGCACTCTCTTCTTTGTGCAGATTGTATATCCTGGGCAGCTGTCCTAACTTGGGCCTAAAAAAACCAAAAAAACAAAAAAAAAAAAACTTTTGTTTTTAGAAATTCTATAAGGTTTCCTCATTTTGTGTGGACAGAAGCCAACATCAGGGATGGTTGCTGTGACGAAGGAATTTGACGGTCATGCAAGCATGAGATCATGTTCTCGCATCCCTCATTTGAGAGTCGTCAAACCATACGGGCACAGGGATTTTTCACCACTGACTTTATTCCAGGGGCATTCTTTCCCCACCACGCTCTGCGAAGTCCTCCTCCCAGCTCACACCTGCACATACCCAGTACACGGCCCGGCAAGGCCCAGTGCTTCTGTGGGCAGACTTGGATGTCAGCCTCCGTGCTCACAACCAGTTTGACTAGTAGCTGTGTGGGTTCTTAGCATTGGCTTAGTTTCACTTTCAAAAAACATTAATAAAGCATGACCTTAACAAAATAAAATAAAATAAAATAAAACGTGATCTTCCTTACAAGATTATTGCCAGATAAGATAAAAATAATAAATCTGAGTCATTTAGCAGAGTGTCTCCGATGAATCAATTATCATCTATTCCTCTATCTATTCACCTATGTATATCTTTCTATCTGTCCCCCTTTCTACTTATTTCTACCAGAAAAAGAGCCAGATTAGCATTGTCTTTAAACCAACCATAAGTGAATTCAAGCAAGATTCCTATGTTCCTCTCAAGTTTTCAATCTATGCTAGTGTCTGAGCTCCATCAGAAACTATGTCAGATTAAGAAAGACATATGCATTGGAGCAGGAATGGGTCAAAGAATCAAGGATCCAGGCAGGAAAAAAAAAATCTGCTTTTAACTGAGCACACATATAACTGAAGACGTAGTTCTCAGATTTTCTGTAACCATTAGCTTCTTGCTTCTCATTGACTTCATAAATTTCTCAATTCAGTGAAAAGTGTTGTGAGACAAACCACCTTCAAAGCTAAATTTGCTCTTGAATGTGTTCGGATAAAACTATTATTAATTATTAATATTATTGAGTGTGTATGTGAGGGGAGACAGTAGCTATAGTTTCAGCGATTATCATGATGTAAGGATTGCCTTGGATGGAAGCTGATTTCCTAAGTATGCTTCTGTCTAATGTTTTATAAAATGTTTGGACTTTTCTCCCTGAAATGTGTTAGGATATCATAGGCCATTTATCACCATTACATGAGTCTGGTGTATGTGCGTCTCCATCCAGGTTCATTGACAGCCCCATCTGTCATAAAATAAGAATTAAACTTTTCTAGTTGCATAGGTACACCAGGGCCTGGGGTCTGAAAACAGTGAGCACCTGCTGAATGACCAGGTTGAGGTGCTACCAGCAGAAAGTGATGTGCAGCAGCGTCTCATAGAGCAAGACACTCTGCAGAGACCTTTCCCCCAGATGGTTACCCTCTGGCCTTAATCCCAACCCACGCTACCCCCCACCCCTCCCATCACCATGCTTCCTAATGCACAACACACATATGCACACACAGCAGGAGCCACTGAATTTCTTAACGCTGGTGAGAGTGTGGTATTAAGTGTCAGGATTCATCCGGGCTAACACAACATTCACATCTACTGATATGCAAATCTGCGGTAAACAGAACACATGATTGAAATATAAATCCTCTCCGGTTCCTGGTAAACCAAAGCTAAAAGGATGCTCTCGGAAAGCTGTAGGTCAAGTGCTACACTGGCCACAGCCGTAGAGCAGTTTTGGGAAACCCAGAGACTCTAGGACTACTTTGAATTAAAAGAAAAAAATCAATGAACCTTTACTTTAGATATGTGAGTATTGTGTTTAAGGCAGTTTTGTTGACTCAAGGATATTTCAGTGAATGCTTCAGCAACTTTTGAGTGACTGAGAAATATTTGTGGACTAGCTATGATATTAGAAAATTACTTTTAATCACATTTAATCTGGAAGATGGTGGTGAACATGTAGTCTTAAATATGGCTTGTGTTCCTATGAACTGTTTTCTTTCTGGAGAGTAATTTGGCCATAGTAATATAAAAAACTTTAAATATGTCTGTCTCCAGCTTTACTTATTCATTTGTGAGACTCTAACATGAAAAAAAATATTATGAATCTAAAGGCCTGTGCTTTTCATGTTTGCCTAGAAGCTTCTTCCAAAATTCAGTTAACATAACCTTCGGGTCTTAGCTCAAAGTTTTACTTTTTCAGAGAGGCTTCTCCAACCTGTATATTCTGGCTAAATAAGATTTCTTGGTTGTACACACTCCTACAAAGACCTACTTCTTTCCATCATAAGATGTCTCAAGTTTGTAATTACAAATTAGTGGGATTATTTGACTAAGATCTATCTTTCCCAACTAATCAGAGCACAAGACTCATATTACAGGGATTATATGTGCTTTTGCCAGTCGCTGCATTGCAACCTTCAGAGTAATAATATATAAAGCTTATATACAGAGCAGGTACAATTACTTATCTCATCAAAAATAAACTTAGTATTAGCATGGAATGTGCATACAATGAAATGCTTTGCAGTCAATGAAGCAGATACGGAAAGAGAACAGGGCTTATGGCAAAATTCAATCTGGACAGGAATATATATGTGTGTGCGTGTGTGTGTGTGTGTGTGTGTGTGTATGAACATGCATACTCATGCACATATTTTATGAATAAAACATTTCTAAACAAATGTACCAGAAACCTAATAGTTGTCACCTTTAAGAAAAGGCTGGGGGAAAACGAGAACTTACATTTCATTCTGCATTATTTGGTTTTCCCAAATACAAATACATTTTGCTAACATTTTGGAACTTGCTGGGTTGAAGTCTGTTTAAGTCCAGCAATTATCAAAAATATAAAACAACCCCCAAACGTCTTTTTTTTTTAAAGATTTTTATTTATTTATTTGACAGAGAGAGAGATCACAAGCAGGCAGAGAGGCAGGCAGAGAGAGAGAGGGGGAAGCAGGCTCCCCACTGAGCAGAGAGCCCGATGCGGGGCTCGATCCCAGGACCCTGAGATCATGACCTGATCCGAAGGCAGAGGCTTTAACCCACTGAGCCACCTAGGCACCCCTGGACCTTTCCTTTAAAGTAGCAAGGCAAGAATAAAGGAATGTACCTTGGTGATACATCACTACTTGCTATTATAATTGTCAGACCTAAAAATACTTTCAGGAAATTAAAATATTTTAATGATTTTAGAAGTAGTTAGTAGTCTCTAAGGATTATTTTTATCTCATCTAAACAATAAGGTAGAGAACTAGCTATTCCATCAAATACTCTTAAATATCAGGTGCTAAAAAAAATTATAAATAGAAATTATATGAGTGTAGAGACATGAAAAATGACCGTGTTCTCTGAAAGAGAGTTTTTAGTGTCAGAACTCAGAAAATAGAATTACTTTGGGAAAACTATAATAATACATAGATATTATTTAAATGTCGAAGACTAAAAAGCTAATGGGGACTGCGTTGAAAAATGCGACAAAAACATAATCTTCATTGTGGTAGCTCAAATATGTGTGTTAACACTGTTTCTTTCTCAAATGCACCTCAAATTTAATGTATCTAGAATCAGAGGTATGAATCAATACCAATAACTTATAGAGTTCTGATCTCAGAGAAAGACCCACCATCCATTGCAATTATATATGCCAGAAAACTAATACTGATTTTGAAAAATTCCTTCTTGTATTCACCTCTCCATATCTTCTTTACTTCCAAATTATATTTTCTCGGTATTGATTTTTTTAAATTCCCTTTTCATCTCCCTGCATAGCTTTTCAAACTTCACATCCAATTATTTTACCTAAACATCTTTGAGATGTACCCTCAATTTTCTCCATCTCCTCCCCCCATTGTCCTGCTCACATTCCAGTCACCTTGTTCCTACTGGAGCTATATTTTCACCTTGTCACCTTTGCAAACAAGTGGTTGACTTCAGTATTTTCCTGAAACATAAACCTGATTTGTCTTCCTGATACTTTTATAGTCAATAAATTTCCCATGCTCTTAGGATAAAGATATGATCTACAAGGTCTTGCATGATCTTCTTTCTAATTAACTCTCCAGATTTATCTCATCAAATCTTTTTTTTTTTTTTTTAAGATTTATTTATTGAGGGAGAGTAAGCGAGAGAGGGAGCAGGAGCAGGCAGGGAGAGGGAAAAGCAGACTCAGCACTGAGCAGGGAGCCTGACGCGGGGCTCTATCTCAGGAGCCCAAGATCATGACCTGAGCCAAAGGCAGATGCCCAACTGACTGAGCCACCCAGGCACCCTTTGTCTCACCAAATCTTAATTTTTTTTCTTACCACACAGGTCTCCTTTCTCTCTCTCATAGTCACCATGCTGAAGCCTCACGGATGTACCTACATCTTCAAAAGTTTTGGGAGTGAGGGTGTCAAGTAGCATGATGTTCTTGTAGTCATATTAGTGGGATATTTTGTAGTCGATATTTCAGCTACAAAATTGTTTAAGGCCATAATTCTTTTTCATTCCACTCTTCTTGTGTCATAGAAAATTGGAATAGTCACAAGCATCTTTGGAACCTAAATAAAGGGAATACGAGTTGGGAATATACCATTTGACTATAATTTTGAAATATGTATTGGGAGATTTCAATGAAAAAAGAAATTAGACTTCTGACTTGGAAGAATATAGGGGGAACTTTTTTAAAAGATTTTTTATTTATTTATTTGACAGAGAGAGAGAGATCACAAGTAGGCAGAAAGGCAGGCAGAGAGAAAGGGGGAAGCAGGCTCCCTGCTGAGCAGAGAGCCTGATGCGGGGCTTGATCCTAGGACCTGAGATCATGACCTGAGTCGAAGGCAGAGGCTTAACCCACTAAGCCACCCAGGCACTCCTAGGGGGGAACTTTTTTAAGATTTGTAGATTTATATACTAAATTATTAAAAGAAAACTCATCTAAAACTTAGACTTATGAAGCACATAAAAAGCAATTAAATTGAAAAATACTATTCTGACATTGGGTCAAAGTATTAAAACAACGACAACATTTAATAGAAAAAAAGCATTTCAGATGTAAATAGTGAATAAGGTTTAACCATGTAAAAGTTATTTAAATATCTTGCTTAATTACATGAAATACTTACATTGATGAAGATAACATAAAACTCACAATAGATCACTTAATACAGACATTGATATATGATGCCTTAATGAGAAACTTAATGAGTATAGCCAATGGTAGAAACTGTTAGCATTAGTTCCAACATGCAAAACTTGAATTGTTTGCAAATTTACCTGAAAGAGATTTTAAAACAATTCTAAAAATTTTGAAACTGAAACTTTTGTAAATTATGATATTAAATAACCAACCATGATCCTCTATGCCCAGAGTAAAGACTGAACTAATTTTCTATGATCCCTATAGATAATTTATTATGGCATATTGTTATATGAAGGAAGGATCAAAAAATATGCAACCATAAAAGAAACCAATCTGAAAAATCTACATAATATATGATTCTAATAATATGACATTCTGGAAAAGACAAAACCATAGAGAGAGTGAAAAGATTAGTGGATGCCAAGGGGTAGGTAGAGGGAGAGATAATCAGGTAGGGAAGAGGCTCTGACCTACAAAACACCCCTTTTGTCCTGGGCTCTGCTCTTTATTCCAACTGGGGAATTGCTTCAGTCTTCATCATGTGACACTTTAGGGTCCTAGTCTCAGTAGTTTTCCAACATCACATGCCTGAAAGTGGTCTTCTGAGAAAGGTCCAGTTGCCGTCATAGTGCCTGGGGGGACTGTATGGACACATCCTTGAGTGGAAAGATGCACTTTTGAACCCTGGCTTGAGATTTGTAAGAAATGATGTGTCGTCAAAAAAAAGATAAAAAAAGAAAAGAAATGATGTGTTGTTACTGTGTTATTTAGGCTTCTTTTCAAAAAAAGGGAGGATTTGAGAAAAGGAAAGCAAGCTTCAGGCCAGCCAGGCCATGGGCACCACAAGCTGGACCTCCCTCTACTTGGTATGTAAAGGATGAGTTTGTACAATGTTAAAATTGTCATTCAAAATAATCCTTTAGAGACAAATCTCCTAATCCATGGATACTCATTGTAACAACTGTTCCAGTGTTTTCAAGTACCCAGATTTTGAAGTCTGTCTCCCTATTCCTCCAATCCCTAACGAACACATTAGGACAAGTGTTCTAAATGTCCTCAATGTGCGCAGAAAACAGAGTTACAGTTGGCTGTTGAATTTCTAAAGAATGTAACAAATATCAGAGATTAGCTTCTAATCAGAACATTTCTCATTAAATTCCCTGATTTATGTTAATCAGGATTAAATTAAGTATTAAAGTCAACTTTTCTGCCCTTAAATAGACTTTGCTTATACTTAAGCACCAACATATTTTGGGGAGAGAAAAGGTAACATTCAGTGTTTATTTGGCTCTTATAATGTTAAAACTATTTATTTTCAGTTTTGAGTAAACATAATTTTCAAACACACATTAAGGCAGACCAATTGATTTGATGAAATTTTCAGCCTGATTGCCTATTCACTGGAATTAATTGACAGGTGTGGAAATGTGAAATTAATTTTTAGACCAACATTACCAGAATATGTATTTTTAAATGTAAATTTTGGCTGTGTATACATAGCATGTACGAGGCTATATTGATAATGTTTCTTATTTTGGCTCATGTAATATGATTAAAACTAGAATTTAAAGATCTCAGCATTATTTCTGTTACAATGAACTTTTAGAAGATTATTCTGTTCATGACTTTGCCTCTAATTTTTCTTGTTAGCATTGCCAAAAATTTTTGTTGACATTTAGGCACGCGGAAAGTTAGTAACTTTAAAGTGGTACCAGTTTTCAAATTATCAAAAGTAAGGGACACGCCATTTTCTCCTGAGGATATTACACATACGATAATTAAACTTGGAGAAAATGTTTCGCAATTTAAGTCCAATCCAGATTCCTAAACCTAAGTGGATATGAAGTTATATTACACACCTTTGTATCAGATAAACCAAATTAGTGTAGGTCATATGGAAGGACATACTAAGTAAGATTTCTCATGAATCTGGGAAGTCAAGCTCTGAGAGTTCAATAACGATGGCAACAAAGGACCTGAAGAGATATACACGAAACAAGATTAAAATGGCAAAAAGAATCCCAATCAGCAACATTGGAAGAGAACGTGTCAGTCACTTAACAAAGTATTGATAAGGAGAAACAAATGTTGACATTCTCCATTCTCCCTCTTCAGGGAGATGTCAATCCAACCAAACAGAATTTTCAAGAAAATAAATACCTAGCCCTGTTGCTTATGTGCACATTGTGAGACTGAATAGCTAACGTCTTTGTAATAAAATCAGCTTCACTTACAAGTTTTCGGTTAATAGAAATGCAGTCTTTCCAGTTTCTAGGGCAATAAAAACTCCAGAATCCATCTTGACTCCTTAATTTCTCTACTACTCTGCATCCCACTTCCTCACAGTCCTCAACAATGAACATATACCTAGAGTTTGTGGTCAAGTTATTATTTTTTCTTTTAAAAATGTGTTTAGTGGCTATGCTGGAAATGACAGCATACATCTTTGACTAATTCAAATCACTCAACAATTCCCAAATAGGGAAAGCTAAATATAGGACATCTTATCTCTTTTAACACACTCAGTGTTTGTTTTACTGGGATCTTCAGTTTAGTTATTCCAACGATTAAGTCTCACATGTAACACTACCAAGATTTTGTAGAAAAAGAATCACAGATGTTCGCCATATATTTACGTTCTACCTACTTTTTATTCATTTTGCAGATTGAATGTTCCATTTGCAATCATTATTCTCCTTCTTAAAGATCTCTTTCTTGTATTTATTTAATACATAACTGACGATGACACAGACCGTTATTGTTTCCTGAAAACAGTTTTCTTTTCATTTCATTTTTCATGGGTTTTTTTGTGCTAAATATAGAAACCATTTGAAAGTAAATTAATTTCAGCATTTTAAAAATGGCGTTCAATTTTTTTCTGGCCTCCATCACTTCTGCTGAAAATGTTTCTTTTTCTCTGGCCACTTTCATTATTTATTTGGTCTTTAATTTTCAGCAGTTCAACTGTGGTTTCCCTACATGTGGTTTTTCCGTGTTTGTTTTCTTATTCGGTCTCTTCCGTCTATGGGCTGATGTCTATCATCAACCTACAAAAATCCTTTGTTCCTCACCTTCCAGACATGCATCCCATGGTTCAGACCTTTTTACTTTGTGACACATGTGTCTTATGGTCTTCCCTGAACTTTCCACTTTTCTTTCTCTTTGTGTTCCTGTTTTGAAATGTGATTTTGACCTTTCTTCTTGTCCTTTAAGTTTGTCTTTTCAGAGACTGTAATTTCCTAGGCTGGAATTCTTTTTATGGATTACAATTATTTGAGGAAATTGACCATCCTTTAATGTTTCCTTTTCCTCTTTCTCTAATTTTCTGAATATATTAACCATGGTTTCTTATTTTCAAGACATTACATGTTTTTTTCCTAATGTACATGTCATATGTGGTCTCTTTTTACATCTGCTTTTTCTCTTCATTTTGGGAGTATTACCTTGTCTTTTATCATGCTTAGTAGATCTGTGGCATGACAAAAGAGAGGACAACATGACCAAAATGGAAAGAGTCTCCATGTAGGATTATCTTTCTGGGGAGAATATACAGGGATAGCTTGAGGACCTTGATCTCCATAATTTGTATGGAACTGAGCTTAATTATATCAGTTATGTTAGGTTTAGTCTACCTCTTGTTTGGCCCTATTCCATAGAATTGTGATTTTGAGTTGTAAACTAAAAACATTATGTTTGTGGGCATCCCTTTGTTAATATATTTGTGGATCCTAGCAACACAAAATTGTAGAAAATTCAGTTTTGCTTTTCAGAGGGGCTTCTTTTGATTTTTTTAAATTTTAATATTGTTGTAATCATTATTATTATTTTGGCTTCTGGATCTAGTAGCTCATTAAGCTTCAGAATATTCAAAGGTGATAGCAATGTGTGATGGCCATACATGTCTTTAATACCCATTTTAATTACTGAGAATAATGGTAAAATATTGCTCCTAAACTTAAAGAATGAGAATCAGGCAAACATTTATAACACTTACATAAAAAGAAATCCAAAGTTTATTAAAATGGCATTGCAGAATGTTACATTTCCTGGGAATATGATAAAATGAATATCCAAAAATAACCCTATTGGTACCAGGACACCAAGCAGTCTGATTAAAGTAAAACAATACTTTAGGGGCGCCTGGGTGGCTCAGTGGGTTAAAGCCTCTGCCTTCGGCTCAGGTCATGATCTCAGAGTCCTGGGATCGAGCCCCGCATTGGGCTCTCTGCTCAGCAGGGAGTCTGCTTCCCCTTCTCTCTATCTGCCTCTCTGCCTACTTGTGATCTCTCTCTCTCTGTCAAATAAATAAATAAAATCTTTTTAAAAAATTAATTAATTAATTAATACAATACTTTGATGGACAAATGATCTAATAGTAAGATAAATACTCAAAAACAATTTTGAAAAACAAAGATCCCAAGACCTTTAACAAGTCCAAAATTAGTAAGATGCCTCCAGTGCTACCGTGTAAATCTGTTGAATTAGTTTTTGCTTTTAAGGGAATGTAAATGCAAATCAACAATTACAAAGAAAGAATCAGAAAGAAAATCATTGTAAGTATTGAAATGACCTAATAAGCATATAAAAAATATTAAATACCTTAAAGGAAAAGCAGAAGATGATGGCAAGTATTCTTTTTTTTAATTTAAATTCAATTAGCTCACATGCAGTACATTATCAGTCTTTGATGTAGTATATAATGATTCATTACTTGCATATAACACTCAGTGCTCATCACATCACATGCCCTCCTTAATGCCTATCACCCAGCTACCCCAACCCCCACTTACCTCTCTTTCCACAACCCTCAGTTTGTTTCCCAGAGTCAAGAGTCTCTCTTGGTTTGGCTCCCTCTCTGATTTCTTCCTATTCACTTTCCTCTCCCATCCCCTATGATCTCTGTGCTATTTTTATTATATTACACATAAGAGTGAAACCATATGATAATTGTGTTTATCTGACTGACTAATTTCACTTAGCATAATACCCTCCAGTTCCATCCACATCGATGAAAATGGTAGGTATTCATCCTTTTTGATGGCTGAGTAATATTCCATTGTATATATGAACTACATCTTCTTTATCCATTCATATGTTGAAGGATATCTTGGCTTCTTCCACAGTTTGGCTATTGTGAACATTGTTGCTATGAACGTTAAGGGCAGGTGCCCCTTCTTTTCACCACATCTGTATCTTTGGGGTAAATGCCCAGTAGTGCAGTTGCTGAGTCACAGGGTAGCTCTATTTTTAACTTCTTGAGGAACCTCCATATTCTTTTCCAGAGTGGCCATACCAGCTTGCATTCCTACCAACAGTGTAAGAGGGTTCTCCTTTCTCCACATCCTCACTAACATTTTAGATGGCAAGTATTCTTGAGAAAGAAGAGACTGTTAAACTGATGTGACATTTTCAAAATGAAACAACGTAAAATGAATTATATAATAGTTAAAATTATAAAGATATTGATTAAATTGTTGATATGGCCAGAGCACCTGGTTAGCTCAAGTGGTTAAGTATCTGCCTTTGGCTCAGGTCATGATCTCAGGGTCCTGGCATGGAGGCCACCATTGAGCTCTCCACTCAGTGGGAGTCTATTTCTCCCTCTGCATCAGCCCATCCCCTCGCTCATGCTATCTCTCTCTCTCTCTTCTTCTCTCTCTCTCTCAAATAAATAAATAAAATCTTAAAAAAAAAATTGTTCATATGGTCTAAGGTAAAAACTCTGAGCTACAAGAAAAATGAAAAGAAAAAAAAATCATGTAGGTGAATCTACATAAGTATTGACTTTACAAAGCAATAACAGTAATTATCAGTAAATGGGATTAAGAAAACAAACTTTATCTGACAAAAGAGCAAAAATAGCATATTTGCATATTTTGACTCATATTTTACCTAATAATTTAAGCTCAATACACATATATAAAAATAAAAACAAACAAATGTTAGCTGGATGAATTGCACAAAGGAAACACACCACATGACAACCACCGATTCCTTTTTTCATACTGTCCCTGTCTTATTTCATATCTAGATTATACTGGCTTCCTAAACTGATTGGAAAGTAATATTTTATATCTGAAAGGTTTTTGTGAAAATTGCATTATTCTTTCCTAAAAATATTTGAAGCAATTTGACAGTGGACATTAATGTTTTGGAGCTCTTCTTCTATCAATGTTGGTAAATTTTTTCTAGATATTTCTGATATCCAGGAAAGTGGATAAATAGGTGGCCTACTCACATAATGGAATTCCGCTCAGCAGTTCAAACTAATAAAGCCCTAAGCTAAAGTACTCTTTGTCAGAGTAGGCATACTGAATGATTTTATTCATATAAAGTACAAGAACAGACCAAATAAGCACATGGAGATAAAAATGAGCATAATACTTATCTATGGGGAAGTATATTGAGTGAGAAGGAGAATGTGCAAACTCTTTGTAGTGTTGGGAAATTTTATATCCTAATATAATGTTTGGTTACCTGGCATATATGTGTGCGAAAATTAATCGAGTCATACACTTGTGATGTATACACTTTACTCTCCGTAAGCTCTACGTCAAGAAAAACATGGGCCAGAAAACATGAACAGTCATTTATATAAGAGAGACGTGAAAAGACAATCAATAAAGTTACAAAATGATACCCACTCCCATTCATAATGCAAATGAAACCACAAGGAAAGTGCAACTTCACAGCCAGCAGATAAATAAAAATTGAAAAAGGTGAGCAGCAACATGCTCTGATAAGAATGTGGACGGACTGGGGGAGAAAAATTCTTGGATGCTCTTCTCCTTGAATCTGAGTAAGGCTCAACACTGTGCAATTATTAAGCAAATGAGTATGGCTACAGTAGAAAATAAGTTACTAACCAATAAATTTGAGAGTGAAAGTAACTCACTATAGAACGCTTCCAATTTTATTTTTTATTATGTTTTTTATATTTTAGAGATTTTATTTATTTATTTGACAGAGAGAGAGAGAGATCACAAGTAGGCAGAGAAGCAGAGAGAGAGGGGGGAAGAAGGCTCTGCACTGAGCTGAGAGCCCGATGCGGGGGTCGATCCCAGGACCCTGAGACCATGACCTGAGCCAAAGGCAGAGGCTTTTATCCACTTTCACCCACTGCACCCCAATACTTCCAATTTTAGGTGTGAATACTAGAGAATCTGTTGCACCTGTGTATCAAGAGCTAAGCATGAATTCTAGAGACACACTGATAGTATCAGAGGAAACAATTGTATGTCATTGCCTTAATACACTTCCTCAAGCTTATTTTTCTAACGATTTAATTATTTATTTGAGAGAGAAAGAGAGAGAGAGAGAGCAGGGGTGGAAGGGGCAGAGGGAGAGAGTGTCCAAGCAGACTCCTGCTGAGTGGGGAGGCCAACTTGGGGCTCAATCTCACAAGTCATGAGATTAGGACCTGAACTGAATCCAAGGGTTAGATGCTTAACTAACTGAGCTGCTCAGGTGCCCCTACATTTTGTTAAGTTTAAAAAAAGGAAATACATGTGCACATACAAACACACACACACACACAAACACAAACGATCATATGTTATAAATTTCATATAATAGATTATATGGAAGTAAATGAATTTATTTTGGTACAGTCAGAAGTAGAATATGCTATCAAATAAAAATAGATGCATATACAATTACTGTAATCTTTTTAGAGACAATACAGAATAAAAAATTTAAAACTCATAACAATTAATTGTATAGTACAATTCTTCTATATAAAGATCAAACTTTACAAAACTAGAAAATATTTTGATGAATGCAGTGAAATATGCTGTGAAATTATAAGGAAACCAAGAGCACAGCAAACATACCACTCAGGGTAAAATTGACAAACACACGGTTTACAGAGAAGTAATGAGAGGTTGGAAGCGTAATTCTTGTTTTATAAGAAATAAGACGATCTAAAAAAAAAAAAAATAGAAAATAAAAAAAAGAAATAAGACAATCTAGGGAGTTTAATCACCAAAATAGGAGCAAAAGGGGGGATTTAAAATGTTATACATGAGAGGCATCTTCAAAGGAAATAGTGTTTGTGCAATATTAAGTTAATGAATTGCTGAAAATATTTTCTGTTAAGATTTTGTTATTATAATTAATATTTTCGTTTGTTCAGTGGTCTGTGTAGGTAAAGGGTATTTCAAGAAAGTAGTAGAAATGGAAAAAATGGTAGATCATATTTCTGTCCCTTGAGGAGTGAACATAAAAGGAAAATGTGTGCATTGCTCATAATGGCTACACTTTCAGGTTTGGAGGATGGAGAGGGAACAATTCAAGAAGAATCACTTATTTGTTTGTTTTAGGAAAGAGGGGTTGAATAATTTAGTAGACAAAGGGATCTAAGTAGACCTCAGGCTTTATAATAAAAATAGGTGAAATCTGGGTTTTGAGATGATTATATTTTGTTCTGATTAAGCATCAGTCAGTTTTAATGGACAAAACAAACAATTTTGCACTCTATCTTCTTTAAAAACTAATGGCAGTGTATTCGGTTTAGTTTAAAAGGATGATCAATAATCTTACATGCTGTTTGTGGAAAGAATGAGTAAAGGTGGTGAACGTCAAAGTTGCTTTTCTACATCTTAAGATAATTATCAGTTCTTTCTTACTTCTGGTAGACTTATTTGAAGTACATTATGAGTAATTATTCTCATATTAAGAATGAATTCCTGGGGCACCTGGGTGGCTCAGTGGTTAAGCATCTGACTCTTGATTTCCCCTCAGGTCATGATCTCAGTATCATGAGATCGAGCCCCATATCAGGCTGTTCTGGGCAAGGAGCCTACTTAAGTTTCTGTCTCCCTCTTCCTCTGCCCCTCACTGCTCACACTCTCTCTCAATCTCATTCTCTCTCATTCAATAAATAAATAAATAAATAAACAAATAAATAAATAATGAATTCCTTATTTGAATTTAGCATCTCAGGGGCATGTGAAAACATAGCTGCAAATATTTCTAACAAAATCATCCCAAGAGCCGTGGTTCATGGTTCATATATTTATTGATGTTGATATGTATGTGTATATTGACCCCAGAATTCTACCTAATTGGGACTTAAATGAGGCAAGCATGTTGGAGAAGAGGAATCAGACTTGTCCTACTTCTGTATTGTCAGAACCAGCAGATTCGTTTGACCTAGCTTGAGTGTTGATATACTTTGGCTGGGGAGAAACTGAGGGAAATCACAGACAACCAGATGGAAGTCGTAGGAATCCCTCAAAGGCCACTTAGAACTATGTCAATGCTGGTGGATGTGCTGTTTCCAATTATGTTGTTAAAGTTTGCTAAAGAAACATTTTTAGGAAGTAGGAACATTAAACATGGAAATTGTTCACCTTCCATATTAATTCATGGTCCCTAATGTCCTGACTTACTGTAATGCTATGAGAAATCTTGATAACGAAATATCATACCATCTATTGAATATGTAGGAAAAATACCTATGCTCCACTCTCAGGGAACTGATGATAAAAATTATCTTGATTAAAAGAAAAAATTATCTTGATTGTACTAACTTTCTAAATGCTTACTGTGTGCCAGATCTTTTGTATTTTATCTAGAATCTATCTGAAAACCCAGCATCACAGGTACTTCCATATAAATATTTCGATTAGGAATAAAAATCCTCCAAAGTGCATGAATTACATAGTCCCACAGAGAGTAAAAAAATAAAATTGATATTAAACTCTTTTTTTTAATTCTAAATTTTATTTCAATTGCAATGTGTGGCTTCTATGGTAATAAACATTTTAGAAATTTGGTGTTCTTTATAAAAGGGATAATGAGGTTCATTACAACATTTTTACTTTTTAAAAACATGGAAATAAAGTTTCCACTGGACAAGGAATCAAAATTCCTGGCTCTCCTATTTGCTTGTCATATAAATTTAAGAATGCTGATATTTTTTTAAAGCTATTTTGCCTCAACGATAAAAATCAAACAAATGCAGCTCTACTTACGTATTTCAGAGATGTTACGGGACTCATGTTACAAGCCATATAAAAGATTTAGTATAATTAGTGTGACACTATGCACACACCACATTGCTGAAGCTTTAATCCCAGTGGTCAGCTAATACTATCAATAATTTGGAGATCATATATAAAGAAAAGCCACTCATCAAATGAGGCTGAAACAAGAATTTCCACTATTAGTGTCTAAATCAATCAAAAATTTTTGCTAATTTGCATAATTTAAGGCAAAATGAACTTTCATGAGGAAGGGTAGTAACTTGTTAGTTGAAGTGATAAATGCTAGAAATGAATTCAATGAATGAAATCAAGGGATGGTGTTAATAACTTGATCCCTATCGGCTTTATTCCAGCTACTGGTTTAGAAGGATTTCTGGTGGTATGATGCTTTGATAATGTCATTGTGTAAATATCTAGAAGAACAGAAGGTTGATAGTACTGAGCTATGGAAAAGACTGTGTAAATTACTACCTGTTAACGAATGCTTACTAAATATCCTTTATTGTAGTAGAATTTTTTAGAGGATTTATGTATGTATGTATGTATTTATTTATTTATTTGAGAGACAGAGAGATAGTAGGGTGGGGAGGGCTAGAGGGGCAAGGAGAAAGTTGACCATGGAGCCTCATACAGGGCTCCATCTCATGACCTTGAGATCATGACCTGAGCTGAAACCAAGAGTCAGATGTTTAACTGACTGAGCTGCCCAGGTGCCCCTCTTTATTGTAGTAGAATTTAATACCTGATCCTGACTTTCGATAATTCTTATACCTCAAGTCTCTTTGAAAACCACTATTATTGACAAAAATATCCCTATGATAAACTATTATGTCTATATAAACTATTTATATAGACTATAAATGTCTATATAAACTATTATGTCTATACCCCCCCAATTAAAACAGGTACTCAAGCACATGTACACACATAAAAACAGGTACTCATACAAATACATGCACACACATGGCTATTTACAATAGCCAAAAGGTGAAAACCATCTAAATATTCATCAGTGGATGAATGAATAAACAAGTAGTGGGATATCCTACAATTGAATTCATTGCAAAAGGGAATATTATATTGACACATACTACACATGGAAGAGCCTCGAAAACAGTAAGCAAGTGAAAGCAGCCAGACTCTAAAGACAACATAGTTTATGATCCGTCAATATGAAATGTTAAGCATAGGTAAATCCATTGAGACAGAAGGCAGATTGGGGGTCATGAGGGGCTGGAAGAAGGTGAGAAAATGGACAGGAACGGCTTTAGGGGAGCAGGGTTTCCTTTTGGGGATGATAAAAATGTTCTGGAGCTAGATGGTTGCAAAATACCATGTAAGTACTGAGCTAATGAAATGTTCACTTTGAAATGGTTATTTTTATATCACGTGATTTTCACCTTAATTGGGAAAAAAAAAAAATATATATATATATATGTTTTGTTTGCCCTAATTGGTGTAGGGTGGCTCACAGTATCTCAAGTAACATAAAGTGTTTTAAAATGCCTGGTAAATATTAAAATACTGCAAAATGTAAAGTAACATTTTTTTTTAATAAGGAAACCTTAGTATTTCCACCTTCATCACTCTCTGAATTACAGTAAAATTTAATACAGTAAAAATAACTTCCCAAGAACTTGTGGGGATATATGTGTCCAGGGTAGCTTGTTTGCTAGTCATTTGATTAGCTGGTGGCCTGGTATCCTTCAGTTAGTCTCTGGAGTACTCAAGTACTCTTGAATACTACTCATGATTAGTATTGGTGAAGGTGCACTAACCGTGGATGACTCCCTGAGATGCAGGTGACAACATATTCCTTAGAGAAAGGAGGAAATAAAACCAGAGCCGTCCTTCATTGAGCATTTACTATGTACCAAGTGATACATCTTATTAAGAATAAGAACCTGGGGGCCCCTGAGTGGCCCAATCAGTTAAGCATCTGACTCTTGGTTTCAGCTCAGGTCATGAACTCGGGATCTCAGGGTTGTGAGATCAAGCCCCACATGGGGCTCTGTGCTCAACAAGGAGTCTACTAGTTTCTCTCTTCCTCTCCTTCTGCCCTTCCTCACTCTCTCTCTCTCTCAAATAAGTAAATCTTAAAAAAAAAAATAAAATAAGAACCTCATGGAGTAACTCTCTTATTACCTTCATTCTAAAGATGAGAGAATTGAAACATACAGAGGTTAAGAAACATGTATGTTTGCACTGACCCAGGATTCAAATCTAGGCAGGCTGTCTTCAGTAACTGCAGGCCCCCAGGTAGCCTCTCACTCAGGTCAAGTTCTTTAGAAGTGGTGAGCTAACATTCCCTCTAAAACAAGGTGTTTTAAGCCTAAAACTTCTGGCAGCCCAGGTCATCAGTTCATTTGAAGGATGATCGGTTTAGTTAGACAATACTCCTTCTTAGGTCATGTGGCATTTTGAATTTCCATTTTCTAAGAAATGCCAGGGAGATAAGTGAAAATCTGAAGACAAATTTTGAGGACAAATGAAACGTTTTGAAGATAAATTAACAAAAACTGCTCACCATTTCGTAAGCAGTGTACCGTGATCAAATTCATCAAAGAGAAAATACCCAGAACCTCTAAAGGGTTTGACGGTTACCAAACGTAAGTGCATCAAAACCAGGCTGTTGGAGGCAAGATGAGAGAAATGGGGATTTTTAGGGAAACTGGTCAGCCTGGGTTTGCATTCCAGGACCACTCACCCATGGTGCGACCTTGACCAGTACTGGGCTAGTAAGAGGATCCAACTATAGGATTATTGAGAACATTGAGATGATGCATGGAGGGTACAGTATATAAATAACAAACAATGATAAATAACAAATTAATCAGTGCTCAGTAATTAGCTATGATGATGGTGAAGATGATTTTGACTGCAATTTGACTTGGCTCCATATTGTGTGTATGCCAACATCTACCCAAACTGAGGAAAGCCAACAGGGTGGGCCATTTACTGACAAGGTCAATGGCCTTTGGAGAGAGAGTAGAGTTTAGACACAGTTCCCTCATAACCCTTTCTTCCTATGCTAAACAACTTCCCAGGCTGAAACAGAAAGCACTCTCCCTGTGCATTTGAATCACTCCCATGATTAATGAATCATTCTGGTGGAGTCAAATGTCCCCAGTTCAATTACCTCTCTCAAGGACGGATCGGTCAATTGCTTCTCCTTCCCCATAAATATCCAAGTCAAACAAAGACAATTTCTTGGAATTTAAGTCGAAATATCTTCAGCAAGATTAAGAGTTTCACATAGAACCTATGACTAATGACAACAATTCATTCTGAGCTCATTACACAAACCCGCATACAGAAAATTTATCCTTTCTATAAAGAACAATGAAGTGCCTTAGGAGAGAGGTCCCTTGGGAGCTTGCATAAACACGCGGAGATTTACAGGGAAGTGAAGGAAGAAATGGAAAGGCTTTTGCCCTTTTGCTACATTTGTTGACAGTTGTTCGTAATATAAATACTCCCTCAGCAAAGGCTAATTGCAAGCCGTAGTCTCTAGTAACACAGTGATTGACTGATTAGGATTGTTATAGGAAACAATGGTACAGGGAGAGCTGGAATGCCTCTTTGTTCTCGAATGGATTTCTCATCCACTTGCATGGCAAGCCCACAACTGAAGACATGATGTTCAGCCTGCTGAACTGTAATTGGGATCATTTGTAACACAGCACAAACTTGCTTCATAAACAGTTTTCTGTTCTTTCTCGACAGACTGCATAAAGTATTCTTAGTTTGGGATTTGGGGAAATAGTGACATGAGTTACTCAAATCTGTTCACAGCACTGCGAGCCACCTGTGCTTTCCTGCGATCACTTTGGGACTGTTACTTGGCAATTGTTTCTGGGTTAGTAATGGAAAGCATTAAAGCAAGGAGGCAAAATTATTCAAGGAGATGCAGATAAACATTTTGTTCTTTCATCCTGGAGATGTATTGCTTTTTGTTATGTATTTTCCCCTTCTCAAGCCATGGAGGATATTATCCTTCGAGAGATTTTCTTCCTTATTTTTTCTTCTTTTTAACATCATGCTGCATATTTCCACTTTGCATTTATGTTTACAAATTGTTACCAAAAGAAGCGGTGCTTTATTCATTGCTTTACTGTGCTTATAATTTTGTTCAGTGCCTTTTAAGTTATTAGGACATTCTGTACAAATGCACAAAACAAATTGCATTAGTTAATATTTAGATTATATAGATGTCTCTGAATGAAATTTGTAACCAGGAAAGCACTCCACAAGTTATTTTTAACATGTTCATTTTCTTAGAAGAAACAGAACAAAAATCCTTATAGAAAGTATTTGATACTTTTGCATTTGACATTGGTAGTTTCATCTGCTTGCCAGGGACTATGAAGGACCGGTGTGTGGTGCTCATGGCAGGGGGGCGGGGTCTGGGAACCCACCCAGCACCTGCACTAGGTCCAGCTTTCCTGTTTCTACTTCCAGTAAATTGCATTTTTGTTTACAGGGTAACTATGTCAAAGTCCCCATTTACCTTCAATAATCTCATCTTCCTTGTATTCTGTTTTTTATTTTTCTTCTTACATGGAGCTTTACAAATTTCTGTAAAAACTTCAGCAGGGGGTTCAGGTCTATTGAAATAAAACACACACACACACACGTACACACACACACTAGAATCTCTCTGAATAGAAATGCCAAGAAAATCAGAGTTGATTTTGAAAACAAGCAAACGAAAGTCTTATTTGTCAGTTCTTAGTTAAAACCATAAATTTAATAACACATTCAAAATTAATGACTGCTGAGCCCATTGACAGACCTAATTTAATTCTTGGTGAACAATAATTCTTAGGGAACATTCCAGGGTTCCTCCAACCTTAATCCCCTTCAAGACTCTCATAACAATGATGGGAAATTCATACCTGGTTAGAGTTTGGCTGCTATTTGTTGGGGGAGGAGGGCAGCCTGCTTTATTTATTTTTATTTTTTAAAGTTTTTAATTTTACTTCCAGTATAGTGGTCATACAGTGCTGTATTGGTATCAGGTCTACAATATAGTGATTCACCGAGTCTATACATTACTCCGTGCTCATCATGATAAATTTACTCTTTTTTTTTTTAAGATTTTCTATTTGTTTATTTATTTATTTATTTATTTATTTGACAGAGAGAGAGAGAGAGATCACAAGTAGGCAGAGAGGCAGGCAGAGAGAGAGGGAGAAGCAGGCTCCCCGCTGAGCAGAGAGCCTGATGCGGGGCTCGATCCCAGGACCCTGAGATCATGACCTGAGCCGAAGGCAGAGGCTTTAACCCACTGAGCCACCCAGGCACCCCGATAAATGTACTCTTAATCCCCATCACCTATTTTACCCATGCCCCACTTACGTCCCCTCTGGTAACCGTCAGTTTATTCTCTATAGTTAAGCCTGTTTCTTGGTTTGTCTCTCTCTTTCTTTTGTTTTTCCTTTGCTCATTTGTTGTTTCTTAAGTTCCACATATGAGTGAGATGTTATGGTATTTATCTTTCTCTGACAGACTTATTTTGCTTAGTTTCTATTCTCTAGCTCTGTCTATGTCATCACAAATGGCAAGATTCCATTCTTTTTTATGGCCAAATAATAACTCATTGCATATATATACCACCTTTATCCATTTGTCAGTCAATAGACCCTTGGGCTGTTCCCATATCTTGGCTATTGTAAATAATGCTGCTATAAATGTAGGGGTGCTTATATCCCCTTGAATTAGTGTTTTCGTATTTGGGGGGTAAATCCTGGACCTTAGGGTAGTTCTATTTTTATTTTTTTCAGGAATCTTCATACTGTTTTCTACAATGGCTGCACCAGCTTACATTCCCACCAACAGCGCATGAATGTTTCTTTTTCTCTGCATCTTCACCAATACCTGTTTCTTGTGTTTTTGATTTTAGCCATTCTGACAAGCATGAGGTAATATCTCATTGTGGTTGTGATTTGAATTTCCCTGATGATGAGTGATGTTGAGCATCTTTTTATATGTCTGTTGGCCCTCTGGATGTCTTCTTTGGAGAAATGTCCATTCATGTCTTCTGCCCATTTTTAAACTGGATTATTTATTTTTTGGGTGTTGAGTTGTTTAAGTTCTTTATATATTTTGAATGCTAACCCTTTATTGGGTATGCCATTTGCAAATGTCTTCTCCCATTCAGTAGGTTGCCTTTTAGTTTTATTGATTGCTTCCTTTGCTGTAAAGAAGCTTTTTATTTTGGTGTTGTCCCAATAGTTTATTTTTGCTTTGGTTTCCCTTGTCTTATGAGACATGTATAACAAAATTCTGCTGCAACAGATGTCCGGAAACATCACTGCCTCTGCTCTCTTCTAGGATTTTTATGCTTTCAGGCTCACAGCTAGGTCTTTAGTTCATTTTGAATTTAATTTTTGTGTATGCTTTAGGAAAGTGGTCCAGTTTCATTCTTCTGCATGTGGCTGTCCAGTGTTTCCAACAACATTTGTCGAAGATACTGTATTTTTCCTATTAGATATTCTTTCCTCCTTTATCAAAGATTAAGTGACCATATGATTTTGGGTTTATTTGGGGGTTTAGTGTTCTACTTCATTGATCTGTGTGTCTATTTTTGTGCCAGTACCATACCGTTTTGATCACTGCAGCTTTGTAATATAACTTGAAGTTTGGAGTTGTGATACCTCCAGTTTTGTTTTTCTTTTTTAGGATTGCTTTGGCTAGTCTTTTTTTTTTTTTTTTTTTTTTTTTTTTTTATGGTTCCATACAAATTTTAGGATTGTTTGTTTTAGTTCTGGGCTGCTACATTTTCCAAGAGATAAATTCACTGTGCCTATTTGTAAATCTAGAGCAAGGAAAGGAGCTCTGGATTCCTCCTTAGCTGTGGCAAGAGAGGGAAGAACAAGCAGGATTCCTTTGGTCCTTTGCTCTCACCCTCCTCTCTCTGCAGCCCTTTAGGTCCCCTGCAGGACCTTCTCACAAAGCCCTAACTTAGGTTATAGCCCCTGCAGGTGCAGCGTGGAGGGAGTGGTCAACATCCCATATGGACAGCCCAGACACTGAATGGAAGGACCGGGTCATGAAAAGGGCAGAGGAAAATTGCACTTTAGAGAATAAAACTGGGACCACTATCACTTCTCTCTCCATGGATAGGCAAGCATACAGAATGTGGAGGGCACAGGGGTTCATTTTTTTCAGATTTTATTTATTTATTTATTTACTTGAGAAAAAGAGAGAAAGTAAGTGCGGGGAGAGAGAACTCAAGCAGACTTCACACTGAGTGCAGAGTCTGATGTGGGGCTCGATCTCACGACCCTGAGAACATGATCTGAGCTGAAATCGAGAGTCTGGTATTTAACCACCTGAGACACCGAGGTGCGTCCCACACAGGAGTTCCTCTTTAGCATTTCCTAAAGACTGCAGAAATATCCCTGGACCGATACAGGGATTTTGTCCTTTCTCCTCTGCAGGTCACCGAGGACATGGCTGACTCCCTTGGGAGGAGCCTGCAGCACGCCTTGCTACACCTGCCCCACTTGCACAGGGCATTCCTTACAAACCCGAAGCTGAGGAACATGGTGCTGAAAATTAAAGTATCAACATCATAAAAAGGACCTCTAATTTGAGCACTGTGAGACAACTCCCATTCTTCAAGGTCCAAGAATAAAGCCTTTTCTTCTTAAAAATGGGCCAAATTATTGCTTTGTTATTTTGCCATTCAGAAGCTGAAGGACCTCCTTGCTGGGAGTGCAGTTCGTTCCTGCAGCCGCCGCAGGCTGGCGTATTTCCTTCATGGCACGGGGTAGATGACACGCCCCTAGCAGTGCCCGCAGTAAGCATCACTGTCCCAAGAACGACAGCACTTAGGCACTGCATGTGCAGCCTGGTGGCTTAGAAGGATCATCATGGACTTCTCTTTGGACCTGTATTTCTGTTGTCAAACATGGATTGGAAGGAAAACTAAGAGCAATTGGCGGGTAGAGGTTTAGGACACAACATGCAATTGAAGAGAAGTTACTTTATCTCTTTGTTCATTCTTATAATTTCAATTTCCCTGGCTATTTACAGGAAACTGCAAGTCCTGTGAACCTATGCCCAATTAAGAGACTACTCCACCAAGGGGTGCCTTCTTTCCCACATAGTATCATTTCCATTAGTGCTTTTTGCCTAAAGAACTGATATTAAAATGGACTGCTGGGGGTGGGGATGGGAAAAATGGGGGAAGGGGGTCGAAAGGTACAAAGTTCCAATTATAAAATAAAAAGTCGTGGGATGCAATGCACAGCGTGGTGACTATAGTTAAATATAGTGTATTGCATATTCAAGAGTTGCTAAGAGAGTAGATCTTAAAAGTTCTTATCACAAGAGGAAATTGTAACTACGTACAAAGAAAACTGACTCCAGTAAAGAAGAGAAGGGCTCTTTGACAAAATTCATGATGCTGCTATAGGAGCAATCCCACTCCACTCTTGATGGACTTCCTTTAAGGACTATGTTCCCATCTCGATGTTGAATTCACCCTGGGTCTGACCCCAATGTAGTTCCCATTGTTACTAGAGTAGGACAGCTATATTGTTATGTTAAACTCTATAGGATCTCCGTGATAGCTTAGAAAAGGAGAAATCTCAGAGTTTTAATTTAAAAATAGAGAGAGACAGGAAGAGACGGAGAGAGAGAGAGAGAGACAGAGAGAGAAAATTTCTCACTGCCTATTGTCCAGAAGCCCTCCTGAGCAATGATTAATTCCCCCTCCTGCTCTACTGCCTGGACACATGGACTCCAAGATAACCACGGTAAAGGGTAGTGTTATACGGAGAAACCATAGCCATTCTTCTGTGCTTCTATTGGGATGTAACATGTGGTGCTTTTGCTTAAAGTCGATTAAACTGAACCATTCATTTACTTGCCTAACTGAAAAGGGATTTAGAAATGAGGAAGAACAAATGTATGTTTAGCGATTAGCAACTGTCCTTATCTTTCAGGTTTCCCTTTTGATCACTTCTTCCCGAACAGAATACATGGAACCTGTGTTAGTTTTCTATCGGTGTGTAACATCCTGCCCCAAACCTAGTAGCTTAAAAGAGCAAGCAGTTGTTATCTCACACAGTATCTGAAGGCCCGGAATCTGGAAGGAGTTTTTCCTGGTGGTTCTGGCTCAAAATCCCTGGTTGGAACAGAGTCGAGTTGGTGGTTGGAGTTACAGCCACCTGAATACTTGACAACATAGCTGTTGGCTGGACATCTCTGGTCCTCAACCCCATGGACCTGTCATAAGGCTGTGTGACTGTCATGACACAAGGAATAGCTTCTCCTTAGAGAAAGTGACTGAACTAAGGAAGAGCAAGTAGAAAGACACAATGCCTCCTATGACTATGTCTTGAAAGTGACGTAGTATCACCTCCATCATCTTCTACTCAGTAGAAGAAATCACTGAATCTAGCCAACACTCAAGAGGAATGAATTAAGCTCCATCTTTTAAAAGCAGTATGTCAAAAAAATTGGTAGACGTTTATACAAATCATCAGAAAGCTGCTTCTACAGGAAGACAGTAGAAAGGCCAATCTAATCATTAATGTCCACCATGAAGCTCCAGAACTTTAGTGGTATGAAGGCAACTCCATCAAGTTAAATATAGCAGTCTTGATCCAGAGAATCCAATAATAAAAAGACAAGTTTTACTCACCGACCCCCAGCCACATACAATGACCAAAAGGAGAAAAATGGGAGACTGTAGGAATTCTGAATTTCTCCTGGAAAACCATGTGAGAGAGCCACTGACCCGGAGGGTGACGATGTTGGTTGATCCTGTCATTTTCTTTTCCTTTAGAGATCGCTCATCTTTTATTCTCTGTGGCCTCTTGTTCCACCTTTGGGTAGTCCTTCTTTTGTCATCTTCCTTATTCACGTTGGAAAAGGGTATAAATGTATTTTACGCTCATTGAGGGCTTTGAAACTTTCTCGATACATTTTCTGGTTATAGACTGTAGACTCAAAGCTCAAAAAGTGACAGAGTATGTATGTAGGTATTTATTTTTTATAATTTTATTTGTATTTATTCGTTTTTTTTTTTTATGTACATTCAAGTTAGTTAACATATAGTGTAGTATCAGTTTCAGGAGTAGAATTTAGTGATTCATCACTTACATATAACACCCAGTGCTCATCACAAGTGCCCTCATTAATGCCCATTGCTCAATTATCCCATTTCTCCCACCAACCTCCCCTCCAGCAACCCTCAGTTTATTCTCTATGGTTAAGAGTCAGGGGCATCTTGGTGGCTCAGTGGGTTAAGCCTCTGCCTTCAGCTCAGGTCATGATCTCAGGGGCCTGGGATCGAGCCCTGCATCAGGCTCTCTGCTCAGCAGAGAGCCTGCTTTCCCTTCTTTTTCTGCCTGCCTCTCTGCCTACTTGTAATCTCTCTCTCTGTCAAATAAATAAAAAAAGTCTTTAATAAAAAAGAAAAAGAGTCAGTCTCTTATGGTTTGCCTCCCTCTGTTTTTATACTATTTTATTTTTTCTTCCCTTCCCCTACGTCCATCTGTTTTGTTTCTTAAATTACACATGTGAATGAAATCATGTGACATTTGTATTTCTCTGACTGATTTATTTTGCTTAGCATAATACACTCTAGTTCCATCCATATTGTTGAAAATGGCAAGATTTCATTCCTTTTTGATGGCTGAGTAATATTTCATTATATATATATACATATGTATATATATACCACATATTCTTTATCCATTCGTCAGTTGATGGACATTTGAACTCTTTCCATAATTTGGCTATTGTTGATAATGATGCTATAAATATTGGGGTGCATGTACCCCTCCGAATCTGTATTTTTGTATCCTTTAGATAAATACCTAGTAGTGCAATTGATGGGTCATAGGGTAGAATTTTTAACTTTTCGAGGAGCCTCCATACTGTTTTCCAGAGCAGCTGCACCAGTTTGCATTCCCACCAAAGTGTAAGAGGGTTCCTTTTCTCGGCATCCTTGCCAAAATCTGTTGTTTTCTGAGTTAATTTTAGCCATTCTGACAGGTGTGAGGTCATATCTCATTGTGGTTTTGATTTGTATTTCCCTGATGGCGAGTGATGTTGAGCACTTTCTCATGTGTCTGTTGGCCATTTGTATGTCTTCTTTGGAGAAATATCTGTTCATGTCTTCTGCCCATTTCTTAACTGGATTATTTAGTTTTTGGGTGTTGATTTTGGTGAGTTCTTTATAGATTCTGGATACTAGCCCTTTATCTGATATGTCATTTGCAAATATGTTCTCCCATTCTATTGGTTGCCTTATAGTTTTGTTGATTATTTATTAATGGTGTAGAAGCTCTTTATCTTGATGAGGTCCCAGCAGTTCATTTTTGCTTTTATTTCCCTTGTCTCCAGAGGTGTGTTTAGGAAGAAATTGCTGCAGCTGAGGTCAGAAAAGTTGCTGCCTGTATTCTGCTCTAGAATTTTGATGTTTTCCTGTCTTACATTTGGGTCTTTCATTCATTTTGATTTCATTTTTGTGTATGGTGTAAGAAAGTGGTACAGTTTCATTTTTTGCATGTCATTGTCCAGTTTTCCCAAAACCATTTATTGAAAAGACTATCTTTTGTTCATTGGATATTCTTTTCTGCTTTGTTGAAGATTAGTTAACTATATTGTTGTGGGTTCATTGTTGGGTTCTCTATTCTGTTCCATTGGTCTATGTGTCTGTTTTTGTTCTAGTACCATACCATCTTGATGATTATAGCTTTTTTATACAGCTGGAAGTCTGGGATTGTGATGCCCACTTTGCTTTTCTTTTTTAACATTACTTTAGATATTTGTGGTCTTTTCTGGTTCCATATGAATTTTAGGATAGTTTGTTCTAGTTCTGTGAAAAATGCTGGCATTATTTTGATTGAGATTACACTGAATGTGTAGATTGCTTTGGGTAGTATATGCATTTTAACAATATTTGTTCTTCCAACCCATGAGCATCGTTTTTCATTTCTTTGTGTCTTCTTCAATTTCTTTCATAAATGTTCTATAGTTTTCAGTGTACAGATCTTTTACTTCTTTGGTTAGGTTTATTCCTAGGTATCTTATGGTATTTGGTGCAATTGTAACTGGGACCTATTCCTTGACTTCTCTTTCTGCTGCTTCAATATTGGTGTGTAGAAAGGCAACAGATTTCTCTACACTGATCTTATATCTTGTGACTTTGCTGAATTCATCTATTAGTTCTAGCAATTTTTTGGTGGAGTCTTTCAAGTTTTCTACATAGGGTATTAGTGACAGGGTTTTTATATAAAGCTCATGAATTCTTCCTTTGGAAGTTCAGTTTGCTAAAAACAAAACCAAAACAAAACAAAACAAAATTTTGAAAAAAAAAAGCACAAAACAAACAAACAAAAAATCCAGTGGGCTTTTTTTCTTTGCATCTTTGTCGATTCTATGTGCTGATAGCTATAACCTTGGCTTATTTTAACTCATAAGTCTTAAAGCCGTTTTTTATTTGTTTGTTTGTTTTTTGCTTTCACCTATACTCCATACCCACAGCTGCTTTCTCTTAACCAAATAGGACAATTTTGAATTTCACATAACCAGGAATAATGGGTAGAAAAACAATGCCTGAATCTGCACTGAAAGTCACACAGGATAAAGACTTTCTGTCTTATCTTTAACTGAAATCTTTTAGGGTCTGTACTTCTCAAAAACATCTCATATTATTTAAGGTCCTGAAGTTATTGGCCTTTTCCATTTTTAAAGACCCAGAATTTGTTATACTTTTTCTAGGGTCTTTTATTATTTCCACTTGCAAGAATTTTTGCAGAATTTATATTTGTGTGCGTGATGCCTTGCAAAAAGCAGCCCAAACTAACAAATATACATTTACACTCTCGACAGTATTATTTGCTTGCCTTTTCCCCAGAGAAACCAGCTTAGTATAAATAAATAAATAAATAAATAAATAAATAAATAAATAAATAAATAAATAAAAAATGGGAAGAACAAGTATATATATATAATACATATAATATATATAAAATATATAAAACTATATATAATTCGTATTCCAAGGTATTATAAGTGATATTTTAAATTTATTAAAACCTTTATGTGCTCAGGTATGGACATTTGGGTTTACATAACCTAGCCAAGAGTAATATGGAATCGGTACCAGAAATCTTATGCTGCTTTTAAAATTCTTAACATATATTTCCAAAGAAGATACACAAATAGCCAGCAAGTACATCATTCGTCATTAGGGAAATGCAAATGAAAACCACATCAAGATACCACTTCACATTCACTAGAAAGGCTACATGCAAAACAATGTATTATTACAAGTGTTGGTGGCGATTTGGGAAAATTGGAACCCTCGTGCTTCTTACCTGATGGGAGAATGTACAATGTACAATGGTTCAGCCTCTTTGGAAAACATTTGTCAGTCCTTCACAAAGTTAAATATGAAATTATCATATGATCCAGCAATTCCACTTCTAAATAAAGACCCAAAAGAATTAAAAATAGAAACTCAAACAAATACATGCACATTCATGTTCAACATCCATAATAGCAAAAATTCCATAGCAGCCCAAAGGTAGAAATGATTCAGTGGATGAGTGGATAAAAGAACACATATAGTGGGATGTTGGTCAGCCATAAAAATCATGGACACCTGATAGATGTTATAATATGAATGAACTTTGGAAATATTATGGTAGATGAAAGGAGTCAGTCACGCAAACTACATTTGATATGATTCCATTCATATGAAAGGTCCCAAGCAGAGATTCTATATACAGAGGAAGTAGACTAGTAGTGCCAGGGGCTGGAGGGATGGGAAGATGGGGAGTAACTGCCTAACGAATACAGTCATTTCTTGTGGGGAAATGGAAACGTTTTCACAATAAAGTTGGTGGTTATGAAAGCTGTAAACATAATTAATGCCACTCAATTGTCACTTTAAAATGGTTAATTTTATGATACGTGGATTTTACCTCCTTAAAAATATTTTTATTACTAAAATATGTGGTCCATGCCTAGTAGTCAGGTGAGTGGCTGCAAGAGAAACAAAATTAACATTGGAGATGGTGTGGCAGTGGTGCCAATGGCTGATTTTGCGAATACTGTGTGAATGGGGAAAAAGTGGTTACTGGAAATAGGAAGTGAAGGGATAAATTGTCTAGAAAAAAGGACTGGTGCTTATACATCTTCCATGGTATAATTTCAAAAGCAGTGTGGTTTTAGAAAGGAAGAAAAGAAAAATAAAAACATTAAAGACAATATGAATAGAAACATAATATATGAATAAACACATAATAGTATCACTGTTATGATAATCACTAGAAAATAATTAGAATCTTACCTCTTAAAAATTAAACTAGAAAATATATTTTGATACACACATCTAGGTTCTATTTCTCTAACTGACAAAATTGAAATTTAATGTATAATAAAGAATACTGTTAACTCAAAAATACCTTTGAAGAATATTTAGTGACTAACTTATATGTTCATTTTATAATAAGAAAATGCATAACAATATAGTATGATCAGAATTTTATTTGAGTGAAAATATAATATCTCGAATCTAAGAAATTTTTTCACATTTTTACATTTCGGAAATTATGATAGATCCAAAATATGAGGTATATAACCAAGATAATGTAGAGTTTTGCTATTGTTGCTCTTGAAAAAAACTGTATTGAAACAGATATTAGTAGCACCATTATGTACAAGACCCAAATTATGGAAACAGCCCAAGTGTCCATCAATTGATGAATGGATAAAGAAGGTGTGGTATATATATATATATATATATATATATATACAATAGAATATTACTCAGCCATAAAAAAATAACAAAATCTTGCATATGCAACAACATGGATGGAGCCAGAGTGTATTATGCTAAGTGAAATCAGTCAGAGAAAGACAAATACCATAAGATTTCACTCATATGTAGAATTTAAGAAACAAAACAAATGAGCAAAGGTAAAAAAAGAGAGGGAGAGAGATGTAAATCAAGAAAAGACTCTAGAGAACAAACTGATGGTACTGGAGGGAGGTAGGTGGGGAATGGGGGAAACAGGTAATGGGGATTTAGGAGTGCACTTGTGATAAGCATCAGCTGATGTATGGAAGTACTGAATCACTATAATGTAAACCTGAAACTAAGATTACACTGTATGTTAAATGACTGGAATGTAAATAAAAATTTGAAAAATTCCCCGGATATTAGGCTTGGTTCCTGGGACTGCTGGGGGACTGCACCCAAGGTGGGTAGGGAACAGTTATTAGATCTTACACAAGTGGAAAAGGCACTAGATGAAAATCGACAGAAATAAGATCAAATCCCACATTGCTAAAAGTGGCACACTTTTCATTTTGATTTTTTTTTTTTTTTTTCTGTACAGATCCTTCAGGAGATCTGGAGTTTTAGGAGGAAACTTGAACAGTGGAAACAGAAGCTGCAATTTCTTAGTGCGGGTTTTCTTTTTGGTGATAATTAAGTTTTTCAGAATCCTCCTCAGTGTCTATGTGCATATCAACACTCCTTGTCTCTAATGCTGCTCTGAATCATGAGGTTGAAAATCATCTCAGTTAATCATCCAAGAAATTCAACAAGCCTCAATAAATAAATGTTGGTCCTTATATCATTCATCATAAGAAAAACATGCAGAGTAAAGTAGATTTTTGTAGTCATTATTGAAATGGGCATGATGTCAAAGCTTTGTTTCTGATGTATATCTCTACAGGAATTTCATTATATATTGGAAGTTTCCATCTTACAAGCAGTGAATTTGATGGATTTTGGCAATCTCAACTGTGCGTTAATTAATAAAATTATTTAGTCAGATAGTTAAAAATTATTTTCTTAGAGTTCAAAAGTGAGCTACTATTAACTTCAGTTAAAAGAACTGTCAAATATGAAAAACTCTAGTTGGCAGCAACATAAAATTGAAAGCCTCAAAATGTCTTTGTGTAAATGGATTTCTGTTTATACCTATAGGCAAATGTGAGGGCAGACTTGCAGTTTATGGGGGAAAAATAGTGTAAGTAAATATCCATTACGATGCCACTTGGGGAAATTACCCTAAAGCAAAGGGTGTGATGTAGGATTGTGAGCTGTGACAAAGGTGAATATGTTGGGGGATCTGTTGGAAAATATACTTACTATGAAGCTACATGCTGAACCCAGGTCATCTTTCTATTCTCTCCAATAAGGTAACTTACCACCTTGTGCAAGCAAACAGGAGTTCATTCACTGGTAATACCAAAATTACAATAGTGTAATTTGTATCTGTGCTCCTTCCTTGATCTTGAGAATTTTTCCTTAAAATGGAGAAACTCCAAGAGGTCATCTCTTTTCAAATCTCTATTCATGATGAAAAAAACATAAGTCATGGGAAAGTTAGCACATTTTAATACTATTCTTTTCATGAAGATGTAATTCATACCATACAGAAATTAATTAGTTTACAAATATATCTCTGCAGGAAGCAGAAAGAGGATGAAAATGAAAAGCTTATTATCTAGGGTAGAGAGGAAACAGATACATATTTTGGCCAAATGTCAAATGGTAAAATAGTAAAATCAACATTTTTTTTGAAGTTGAGACTGAAAATAAAGAGCACAATCAGAAGTGAAATTCTGGGGGTGCCTGGGTGGCTCAGTCGGCTAAGCATCTGTCTCTTGATTTTGGCTAAGGTCATGATCTCAAGGTCATGGAATCCAGCCCCACACTGAGCTCCACGTTCAGCGCTGAGTCTGCTTGGGACTCTCTCTCTCTCCCTCTCCCCCCTACCCTGCTCCCACTCTCTCTTTCTCTCTTAAAAAATGAAATTCTGGTATATAGGAATAAATCAAATTTTATCTAGAATTTATGATGAAGATGCTGATGCTAGTATTACTAAATTATTATAAGGTAGGATTTTTTTAGTTCCTTTTACAATAAGAATCACAATTTCTCAGTACTGGCAGCCATTCAATTGCTTCTGTGATGATATATAGACATTCATTTACCTCTGAAGTTCTTGGAAGAGAAAGATATTCTGGCTAGCTGAGCCAGTATACATTACTACTGCTGGTGAGGTTTCCACCAAGTTATTCAGCTTCCCATCCACTCTTTCTGGAAGTCTACAAGGAAAGATTTATCTTTTCTTCAACTCCTTCTGGATTTGAAGGTTGGTTGATGAAACTGATAGAATTTCATCAAATCAGTCACATAAGCTGAACTGTACTCATAGAAGAATCTCGTTGAATATTTTCAAAAGCAAATTTAAGATAGCTGGCTACATTTATATATATATATATATATATATAAATACATATATGTACACATATATATGTATATATTATACATATATATATATACACATACACACATACATATTCCTTTTTAATTTCTAACACTATTGTTACTATCTTTTAAGGAATTTGGTTTCGCACCTCAGATTTAGAAATATGCCACGGAGCTACATAACAGACTTTCAAGATAACACAAGTATCCCTTCTTTTACATCAGAACTTAGCTATTTCTGCATGCGTGGATGAGGTGCGTACGTGTCATATAAGACTACTAGACTCTCAAGACACTTTTGTTTGGTTACTTTTTGTTCTTTTATTTTTTTATTGAAATATAATTTACATCTCATAAAATTCACTCTTTTAAAGCAGGCAGTGTTCTGGTTTTGAGTGTATTTACAAAGCTGTGGAATCCTCACAAATAGCTAAGACCAGAATATTTTTGTAACCCCCAAAAGACTTCTTACCCTTTAGCAATGCTCTCCATCCTCACTTTCTATGAGTCCCTAATAATCACTCACCTATTTTCTTACTCTTTGGCTTTACCTATTCTGGACATCTCATATAAACGGAAGTATAGAAAAACGTGATGCTTCCTTTCTCTTAGCAAGTTTTCAAGGTTCAGCTATGTTGTGGAATGTATCAGTTCTTCATTCCTTTTAATTGTGGAAAAGTATTCCACCGTATGAAAATACAAACTTTTCCTTTATTCATCATTGAACTGATGGATATTTGTACTGTTTCCAAATTGGGCTACCATGAAAAATGCTGTTATAACATTTATGTATATATTTGTTTGGGCATATGTGTTTAATTCTCTTGGATATAATCCTAGGAGTAGAGTGGCTGCATCATATGTTCACTCTATTTTAAAATTTTCTTGAAATTGTCACACTGTTTCCCTCACTGGTTGCACATTTTACATTCACCAGCAAAGTGTGAGGGTTTTAATTTCTCCACATCCTCAACAATTCTTGTTAATCATAACCATCTTACTGAGTACAAAGTGGTAACTTGTCAATTTGATTTTGGTTTCTCTCATACCTAATGATTATGAACATCTCTCCATATGCTTATTGCTCATTCGTATCTTTTTTGTTCATTTACTCATTTTTACCTAGGTCATTTGTCATTTATTTATTAATTTGGAAGACTTTTTTTATATACTGTTCATACAAAAACTTTACTAGATATACGAATTTCAAACATCTTTCTCATATGTGGGTTATCTTTTTAATTTCTTGCCTTTTTTTTTAAGCACAGAAGTTTTTTTCTTTTCTTTTCTTTTTTTTTTTTTTTTGGTTAAGGACTTTATTTATTCATTTATTTTAGAGAGAGAGTGTGAGTGGGGAGAGGAGCGGGGGGGAGGGGGAAGAGAAAGAATCTCAAGCAGACTCTGCACTCAGTGTGGAGCCCCACACAGGGCTCCATCTCATGACCCTTGTGTATGTACAATATTTCCTGGTTTCTTTGCATGTTTCAGTTTTTGTTGTTGAACACTAGACATTTTAAATAATATAGTGTGTCAGGGCACCTGGGTGGCTCAGTCGGTTAAGGGTCTGCCTTTGGCTCAAGTCATGATCCCAGTGTCCTTGGATCGAGCCCCACATCCAGCTCCCTGTTCAGCAAGGAGTCTGCTTCTCCCTCTGCCCCTCCCCCTGCTCATGCTCTCTCTCACTCCCTCACTTGCATTCTCTCTCTTGAACAAATGAATAAAATCTTTAAAAATAAATAAATAAATAATAAGTAAATAATATAATGTGTCAACTCTAGAAATCAGATTCCCACCCACCCCCAAGCCAGGATTTGGTGTTGTTTTTCTGTTTTTTGTTTTTCGTTTTGTTTTGTTTTAAAAGATTTTATTTATCCATGAGAGACGGAGAGAGAAAGAGAAGCAGAGGCAGAGGGAGAAGCAGACTCCCTGCTGAGCAGGGACCTCAATGTGGACCTTGATCCCAGGACCCCAAGATCATAACCTGAGCCGAAGGCAGACGCTTCACCATCTGAGCCACACAGGTGCCCTTGGTGTTGTTACTGCTGCTTGTTTAGTGACTACTAAGTTAATTCTCTGAAGACTTTATTATTTATTATGTGCAGCTGGTGAACTACCTTCTGATTAGTTTAGTGGTCACCTAATGATTCAACAGAAATTTTTTTTTTTAAGATTTTATTTATTTATTTGACAGAGAGAGAGATCACAAGTAGGCAGAGAGGCAGGCAGAGAGAGGGGGGGAAGCAGGCTCCCCGTTGAGCAGAGAGCCCGATGCGGGGCTCGATCCCAGGACCCTGAGATCATGACCGGAGCCAAAGGCAGAGGCTTTAACCCACTGAGCCACCCAGCGCCCCTCAACAGAAATTTCTTAAATGCTTTGAATCAATAAATCTCTCAGCCTTTGCAGGAAGACTCTGGGTGTTTCTGGGCCACTGATGTATAAGGAATTATTCTGGTCTTTGTCCGGGGTTCCTGACACTGAGGTTCCAAAACCCTGGAATTACCCTAATGGTAGGGCTGTCTTTGTTATTCAAAGCTCCACGATGCACAGCTGAGTCTATGCTAACGAGACAATTCAGGATGGAAGCTAGTCACCAGAAAGACCAATTATTTTATTAGAAGTTTGGGCTTTAAGCAAGTCTCATTTCCAGTGAGTGAAGGTAGGGCTGCAGATTGAATTCAATCACGTGTCCAATCAATCATGCTGCATAATGAAACCCCAATAACATTTCTGGACACAAAAGCTTAGCAGAGCTTCCTAGTTAGTGAACATGTCTATATACCGGGAGTGTAACACACCCTAATTCCATAAGGAGAGGGCATAGAAATTGCATTTCGGGACTATTCCAGTTTTCATCCTATGCATCCCTTCATGTGGCTGTTACCTATTTATATCCTTTATATTAAAACTGTAATCATAATTATAGCATGTTCTGGAGTCCTGTGAGTTATGGAAACTGAAGGGAGGGTGTCAAGGGAACACCAAGGACTTGTAGACAACAGGTCAGAAGTACCGGTAGCCTGGAGACCCCACTTGTGGCTGGTGTGTGAACCTTCTTGAGAGCCATTCTCTTAAACCTGTAGACGGACGCTAACTCTGGGGGGTTAGTGTAGGAATTGGATGACATTCCACAGCTGGTATCAAGACAGACACCTGTTCAGTGGTTCAGCAGTCACGGCACTGGTTTAGCCTGACTTACCTCTTCCTTCATAGGTGCTCAAGGTCAGTTGGTGATGAAAGACAAAGCCTTTCTTGGCTCTTTTCTGGAAATACCTGTAGCCCTGCACATATATGTGGTCTTCTAGGGTTGCAAGAAAATGTCCAAGTTTTTCAAAGACTCCAATGGACATCTCATTGTCTATTTCTCCATTTATTTATTTATTTATTTTGATTGGCCATCTTCTTTCTAGTCCTAACGGTTATTATGGCCTCAGATAGCTGCCTTTTAAATCAATTGCTGCCAATTTTTTGTTTTGCTTTGTTTTCCCTAGCAAACACCCATGTCTTTGTGGTGAGTACATTCTGCAGCATGTCAAACACAGACAAGGCCTTTAAGGGGGATTCTTGGGAACTCCAGACTGGTCAGATAGTAGCAATTCTCTGGGGATGAAGCTCTTAGGGAGATCTAAGGCTGCTGGTTTTCATGCTGCAGGGTTTGCAAGGCTGTTTCTCTTTATGGCTGCTTCCAAAAGGAAATTCACTTTTACACTTCAATCAAATGAGAACATGTTAACAAAAAAGAGTGCACATAAGGAGAACTTTCCTTGATGTTGCATCATTTTTGATGTATCTAACAACAAACCCAAATGGCATGCCTTGTTTTTATTACTGACATTTCATTCATTTGGTATGATTGTAGTCTCCATGACTAGCCATTGATGAAGCACATGGGTAGAGTTGCTAGAAGGAGCTTCTCTACTGAAGGCTCAAACTAGCCTTCAAAAGACAAAGGCGGAATCTACTAAAACTGAATGTAATCGAAACCCATAACACAGAATAACACTTATGAACAAAGTCTATGGAACTGTGTACATAGAGTTAACTAAATTATGAATAGAAAAATGGATATAGCAACACTTGCATAAGGGCTGAAAGCAAGAAATGAGTTAAATGTTCACCAAGAGTAGATTCATTAAATAAGATGTGTTATTTTTTTAGAGAAATACTACAGAACGATGGGAATGAATAAAGAGTAAATATTTGTAACAACATAAATGAACTTCACAAGCACAACACTATGCAAACAAAGCCAGTTGCAAAATAGTATATTTTTATGATTCCATTTAGAGAAAGTTGAAAATAGGCAAAACCTACCAATATAATTAGGAGGAGAAAAATACATGCTGGAGGGGGGTTCAAGGAGGATTTCTGAATTGTTGCTAATTCTCTGCTCCATTCCCTGTGCCTAAAACATTTGTTCATGAATACACAAATGCATTTACAAGAAAGAATCAACAGTATATGAGTGTAACTTTCCTCATTCAGTTCCTGGTTTAGGAAGAGCAAAAGGAAATGTCTGATTGCATCCAGGAGTAGGGAATGTGAGAGATTTTCCAAGACAATGGCTATAAAGAGGACCTATGCAATCTAATCTGATAAAATTATAGGATGGTAAGGCGTAGGTACCTTCACTTTGGTTCCCATAGCAAAATACCACAGACTGGGTACCTTACCAACCACAGAAATTAATTTCTCACAGTTTTGGAAGCTGATGAAGGCTCCAGGATGGTCGTGTTTTGGTGTATGTCCACTTCCTGGTTTGTAGCCAGTGTCTTCTTGCTGTGCCCTCCCATGGTGGAGGAGGCAAGTAAGCTCTCCGGGGAATCTTTTACAAAGACACTAGTCCCTCCATGAGGGCTCTACTGTTATGACCCAGGCATCTCCCAAAGGCCCCACTTCCTAACTCTACCACACTGGGGGTTAGGATGTCACCATTTGTATCTGGGAGGGACACAAATACTTAGAACACAGCAATAACTAACACAGATAAACAGAAAGAGAGGAACAGTGGATGCCTTGTGGGTCTTCATCTGTGCACCCAAACAAGTGTGCTGTCCTGAGTCCTAATTTGTTTGAAATGATGATTTCAGTGTTGGTGCAGTTTCCGAGAAATATTTAGATTATAGCAGGGTATTGGAGTAAAATGAAAAAAAAAAATGTTTTTGAAAATGGAGAGGTCAAGGAATTGAGAGGCACAGAGACATGGGTTGTAGTAATCTGAAAGATGGCAGTGATTAAAGGTTGGGGGTGGGAATGAAAAACCCAAGGGCAGAGCAGTAACAAGGACAGGTTGATTGCACCCTGCAGACCTCCTAGGAGAGGAGGGCAGGTGCACACATATTCACAAAAACTCACATTCCCCCGGAGACAGACTCTATTCTAAAACTGCACATGCTTATGTTTCTCAGTGTAAACTTCGACTGCGTCCTGCAATGAATGGCGACTCTGCTCAACCAGGTGCGTGGTTTGGGGCTCTGGTTCAAACAAAACTCCGGAAACAGAATAGGCTCTGTGCAGCCTGGCAGTAAGCTAGCTTTATGAAAGGATGTACCGCTGGTAGCAGCACAGAATACTCAGCAGTTGCGTAGCAGAAGTCTTGTGACCCATTTCTGGTGTCTCTATCATTTGCTTTGGGACAAAGTGCGGTCGAGAGAGATGACGCAGATGTGAGTGCTGGCCACAAGGCTGGGGAAGTCATCAGTGCTGGGGAGCCTTTGGCCGTCAGGCCTCTCAGTCCCACAGCCCTTGGGGTGCTGGGTTTCCATTCCCCAGTGTAGCTGAGTTCCGTTGTCCCAGTGGCTCTCTCCTGGACAGACAGCTTCAACAGCGAGGCGCAGGCACTTGGGTTGCTGTTAGGTCCTTGGCTGCGTTTCCACTTGTTCCGCATCTGTAATCAAATAATCCTCACTGTCCTTTGAGTTACTGTTCCCAGGATGATTCCACCAAGGGACCACACCTCCGGGGCTCCCAAGGCTGCAGGGAAGACCACAGAACAGGCTGTTAATCCCTTTGGTCAGGACCCCAATTATCAGGGGCGCCTGGGTGGCTCAGTGGGTTAAAGCCTCTGCCTTCGGCTCAGGTCATGATCTCAGGGTCCTGGGATCGAGCCCCGCATCGGGCCCTCTGCTCAGCGGGGAGCCTGCTTCCCCCTCTCTTTCTGCCTCCCTCTCTGCCTACTTGTGATCTCTCTCTCTCTGTCAAATAAATAAATAAAATCTTTAAAAAAAAAAAAGGACCCCAATTATCATACGGTTTCACTTCCATGTGGAGCATAAGGAAAAACATGGAGGACATTGGGAGAAAGAAAGGAAAAGTGAATTGGGGAAATCGTAGGGGGAGACAAGCATGAGAGACTGTGGCCTCTGAGAAACAAACTGAGAGTTTTGGAAGGGAGGGGGGTGGGGAGTTGGGTGAGCCTGGTGGTGGGTATTGAGGAGGGTATGTATTGCATGGAGCACTGGATGTGGTGCATAAACAATGAATCTTGGAACACTGGAAAAAAAAAAAAAAGACCCCAATATAAATACCAACTCAATATACAACTCCAAATATACTTAGTGGCAGAAGCTCAGTCAGTGCATGTCCTATAGCATTTGCAAAACAATAGCAAAAACAACAACAAGGTAACTGAGCTTTAGGAACAGAATCAATGATGGCAATGGGGAATCAATCCAAGGTTTGGAATTCGTTTCTAGGCAGCACCTTTTGGTTGGAAGAACAAGGGCTTTGGGGTCAGAGAGAACTGCCCGCGGACAATTGTCTTACTTACGGTCATTGAACTTCCAAAATGTTTACAGCTACATAACCCACTTAACGATATGTATTTAATGAAACTGAAATGAAGACTGGGGTCTAAGTTTCCCAGCACTCATCTGATGTTCAATAGCTGCCTAATCTTTTCTGCTGCCCTGTATAGTTCATTTTTCAAAGGAAAGATGACATATATTTAATGTAGCTCTTCTTTTCTGAGCTTCTCTTCTGAGTTCTACTGCCAACAATACAAAAATCAAAAATCACACCCCTCAACAAGTCACAATTTTTGGCTTATTCTTTCTGTCTCTCTCTTTATCTATTGATAAATATGTATTATTAATACATAGATATATATATAATTACAGATAGTAAATAGATACAGATATACATAGCTTAAATGAAAACTTGCCTAAGAGTGGTGTTGTTCTCTAATAATGATTTACCATTAAGTCCTTTTTGGATAAATCATGAAATGCTTTATCTCATATTTCTCATCTATGAAATGAAGACACTGGTCTCGATGAATACTCAATCCCTTTTAAGTCTCAAATTTTAATGGTTTTTCATTTTGATATCTACTTGTTTGGTATTAAGATGCTATCATCTAGCTATCTCAAACGGAAAGAAAAAGTTAATCTTCAGTAATTCAAACTTAATGCAATATTGCTCAGGATATTTTATCAGGATATTACTTTTAGCTTCTGAATAAGAAGAGCCAACATTTGCCAGCACACCAGTAGCAGAAGAAAATCAGAGCCTTTGCTCAACTGCACACTCGTAGATCAGAATTTTGCACAATTCTCCACAAGGCAGGTGAGCTGCATGATACTAGAAAAAGTATAGAAGTGAGTTGAAGGAGGAAATATTGGACGGGCAGAGCAGGTTTTCAGCATTTGTATGAACACTGTTGTATTTTTATTTTTACTTTACATAATAAAATAAAATAAAATAAAATAAAATAAAATAAAATAAAATTTTAGTTTACATTTAATTTTTGGGATAAATATATGTATTATATATACACATATATATGTGTATATATAATTGATGTGAACAGTGTAGAGAAATGTTTGATATCTGGCCTTTAGTGAGTGGAAATCTGGATATTCCAATAAGCCTGTAAGGCTTCCTTCTAATCTCTGTTTGGCAGGGTGATGTGGAATGCTCCACTACTTTTGAATATGATTATTTTTCAAGCTCCTGCATATGGTGATGAGTGTCTGCAGATTCGAGATAAAGCAAATCTCTTAAAATATACAGCCGAACATTCTAGTCCTCAAGGCACAGAGGGGAAAAATAGAAACTTCCAAACAGACCCCGGCATCTCACCTACCAGGACTCTTCAGTTGGAAAGTGCCAAGAAGCATTAGTGCTGCCCGAATCCAATTTTCCTTTACATCTATAAACATTTAAAGGTTCAGAGAACCGTAAGGACAAGTTATTTGACAGGGGAAGAAGGGACATTAAGGGTAGAGTATTTTGGGGAAAAAATGATTTGATCACTTACAGCGAAATTCTCACCCACGGCGGGGTGCAAGCCCAGCACGATGAGGGCAGGGCAGTAAATGGACTGTGCCCGACACTCAGCGCCATGCTGCCCACTGCCCATTTTCTTCCTCCAATCTGTTCTCAGGCTCAATGATGACGGAAGGATCGATTCTGGTAGAAATTTTGACCTGTGTGGCCATGATGGTACCATAGAGGCAGAACATAGACACCAAGTGAAATTTATTCCGGTCTCCATGCAGACTCTCCCCTCTCACCTCTCCCTGCATCAAACACACAGAAACCCTAACCTGTTTCGTTTCTCATGTCTGAAAGGTATTTCATGGCTTGGACTTTGTCTTTCCTTCTCTGTAGTCCTCACTGACCTAACACCACACAGTAGCCAGACATCCCATGAAATGCTGAGCCCAATGTACGACTTAGTAGCTGGAAAGGTTGGTGGTAATTGTTGATTAATGAATTGATTCCCAGAAATTCTAGTTCACTCAAAAGCTCTATAAGCAAAACAAAGAATATAAAGTGTTGTAAGGCAATTAGAAAAGAAATATTTTTTTTTCTTTTGACTAGGCAAAAGATGCTTATATAACTGGGCACTTAGGCAAGGTATTTTTAATGATTTTTTTTTCTCTGAAATGTCACACACATTTCTAAGTAAGTTGTACGAGAAAAACAAATACAATTACTAAAGTTTTATATATTTAAAGGTCAAAACAAAAGTGAAATTAAGAATTACTCTTACTGGTTATATGTTCTTATTTCTGGTTTCACAGCTACTTTCTATTCAATGATGAGTCTAGTACTTGATGATTTGTTGATTCTCTAAAATGATCAAACCACTAGTTGAGTAAGGTGCACAGGAAGAAAACAAAGAATTCCGAATATTCGAAAAAGTGATAATGATTCTTTAGGTCTTCACCAGTTTTAATAATTTACCAAAAAGAAAAAAGTTTAAAAAACAAAACAGGTAACATGCATAGTCTCATTTAATGCTATAACAACAATAGTATTTAATTATTTGTATTCCTGTTTTAACCAGGGTCTGCCCCAAACCCACTTTCTGTCCTACTACATAATATGCTGTGTATACAAAAGAAGAAAGTAGGAAAGAAATCTTGCATTACACTGAGCAAACTGTTGCATGAAAGTATGGCCATGCATGGTTCCGGAATGTATTTGAATTTTTCCTGGATATATTCAGTAGATAGAAGTACTTCATCCTCTCAGTTCCCCACTGTATCTCCAGCACTTATTTAGGACTTGGCATTATATAGTTTTAGGACATCGGTATTACATAAGCAATAAAGTTTATTAGTGAATATGCAACAAATGTTGAAGAGCTATCCCAAAGGTGGGCTGGGGCAGACACAACTTGATACTATCCTAGGGCCTCTTCTTCCTTGTTAATTGTTTTGTTGACTTGCTAACTATTGCCATAACGTACCCAGGGGCACAGAACGGACTGTTGCCATACTGTACCCAGGAGCAGAGACTGGACGATGATTGATGTTTACAGTAAGGTAACAACAATCCCAAGGGATCAACCCTCAATTCTTGAAGGAAAAAAATATCTTACCATTTTTATTTATAAAGTACAGATACACATTCAGTATATAAGTAGATATATTGTGGACAATGATGTTAAAACTTCAAAGTGGGAGTGATTAGAAAAAATGTCTAAAAAGTCTCCTTGGAAGGAGCGATGATAGGACATAGTCTGAGAAACCCTGTTCAAACCCGCTTATGTCATCTTTGTCCCTTGGCTAGTGAGTCACTGGGACAGACTGAGTTCTGGCCGAGAAGATACACTAGGGGTTCTATGAGAGGAATGATAGACAAGGTTGTCTCTCCCTAAAATGATAATATCCTGTAAGAAGAAAGTCATTACCTGCACTGTCTCATCGATGCTTTGAATAAGGTTGGATAGTGAATTAAGATCGAGGCGGCCATTTTGTTATCAAAAGAGGAAATGAATGGAGCCAAGAGCGGAGCATGGGTTAAGACATCATTATGCCTCTGAACCAACATTGGGTCAGCCTGCTGTGGTTTCTTGGATAAAACCTTTATGGTTTTAGGATTAGTGTTGCTTCCATTCTGCAACAAGACCTGGTTGGACTCAAGAACAGGGCCACTGGCTCAAAGGAGAGAAAAATGTCTGATAGAGTCATGGTTCTTATGTGACTTCATTTTTAAACCTGCCCTTCCCTCAAGACAGCATTTCTGTCAATGATTTTCCCTGGGAAAAAGAAATGCTGAGACAGAGAAATGAATAGTCAGTATTAACAATGAAAGATAAACTTAAAAGCTCTATTCCTTCTGGGGACCAAAATAGGCTGACCAACTATCCCTCTTTGCCCAAAACATTACCAGTGTTAGCAGGAGATGATCCTCCTCCCTGGAAACCACTCAGTCCTGAGATAACTGGGAAGTTGTTCACCACAGGGCCAGAGACAGCTTTCTACAGGTGAGGAAGCAGAATACAAATGGGTCTAAGACCCTCATTTCCTCTCAGCAGGAATGGGGCTCCACAAGCTCTAGAAAAGTGAGGCAGGTTCTGGGCTGGCAGTGGCAGTGAATGGCACGGAATGGGTCATTCTGAATGATCCACTAGCAAATATACAGGACCATGTTAAGAGCAAGAATGTATGAGAAGCATTTAGAAGTCAGGAAATATTCACAAGTGGGCCAAAGTCCCTGTTAGTGGGCTAAAATCTGCTCCCAAGACAGAAAACTTCGGGATGTGAAAGAATACGGTACCTAATTCTAAACCAAGCCTGAAAAAACTTTGGTGCACTAAAGGTAGGAGAGAAAATTCAAATTAATTCTTGACTCTTCATCAGGGGACTCTGATACTCATAGGTAATTCTGTAATTAGAGTTTTTTGCAAGTGCAGTAGTTTATTGACTCATGAGATTTAGAATTATATATTTAATTTATTTCTATTTTATTTTTGTGTCTAGCTCCAGATAGAATTTCATTTCATTCAAAAGATTACATTAAGCAAAATTTGTAGGAAAAATATGAAATTCTTGAAATGAATTTTGAATTAAAAATATTGTTTATATAATTGACAGTTTTGTCCTATTAAGATTCTGAAGACAATTTTGTAAACAAAGATCACTATTAACCAAGGATCATTTACTAGATTGCATTCTCATTCTTATAAGTTGGATTCTCATAAATTCTAAGGATATGAAGTACATTTGAAGAGTAAAATGTTTTCGAATAATGTAGTAAATAAGTGTCTGAAAAACTGATCTTTGTAAACTAATGATGAATGTTATGCAAGCAAACTTTTGTTTTAAAATGATAAAGTTGAAAAAATATCCCTTATTCACACGTTCATCACAAAAAAATCATAAATAAACATTGCATTCAGTTGCTTTTCATTACTCTCTGAATCACACATTTGAGATATACTTTTTTTTTAATACATTTAACCTCGGTGGTAAATCTGCCTGGGGCCACAGCGCCAGCATGAGAAAGACAACATATCAACAATGTATAACTCCTGATTTTATCCTAAGTTTTATTATACTTACTTTTTTTTTCCATTGTTGCATTCCTGATAAAACATGATGGCTTTATCTATATTACTACATCTATGTGATGCATAAGAACAATAAAAAGAGAAATCCATTTTCTAGATATTGATGAGTATGTACACATTCATGTTCTCAAAAAGTATTTGATCTTTTGCTACTGAGCCATTGTAATTAGAAATAGACTATTTTTCCATCTCCAAAACTTAGCTTCTAAAGCAATGAACAAAGAAGGGGCTGGTTAATAGGTCCAGATGGGAAATAGTATAATAAGGATACAGTTGAACCAAACATGCAACAAAATGATACAAGAAACTGCACTGTGCAATATGATAGCCACTAGCTGTATGAGGTTATTGAGCAATTTGAAATGTAACTAGTTCAAACTGACATTTGCTGTAAGTGTAAAATAAACACCATATTTCAAGACTAACAACAAAAGTTTTAAATTTTTATATTGATTGCATATGAAAATGACATTATTTTGGACATATTGAATTAAAATACATTATTAAAATTAACATTGTTTCTTTTAACTTTGTTAATATGGATAAGGGAAGATTAAAAAAACATTTATAGCTTACTTTATTTTCCTTTGGATAATGGTAGTTTGGAGAAAAGAGGTGCTGGGAAGGTCATTAAGAACTAAACTCTCAAAAAGGTGAAAATTCATTTTAAAAAATCATGTTTGTTAGCATTTGGAAGTCCTTGATGTCTTTTCCACTTCCTTAGGTCTTATCCCTGATAAATACAGCAGTGATATAATTTAATGCCGAAATGGTCGCCATTTTAGGAGTCATTGGCTTTAATTTAATCACTTTGATAACTAAACTGTAAATATTGACACACAATATAATTATTTGTAGGCTGCTTTAAAATTTCCATTGATTTTATTTTAAAATGTCTTCTGTTTTCTAAGTATTTTCATTAAAAGTATTGCTCGAGACACTTTCAGGTAAGATACTGGAGTAGGAGGACCCTAACATCACCTCTTCCAATGGATACAACTAGATAATACCCACATCAGTGTAAATAATCCAAAACTGACCAAAAGATTGGCAGAACAACCTCCACAACTAAATGCAGAGATGAGGCCACATCAAAGATGGTACGGAGGATAGAGATGCAGTGGAAAGCTAAATGGACCCATGTGAGATTGTCCCAGGGAATGAGGGACACCACGGGCAAGGAGAGGGGAGAGAAACAGACTTTTACACCAGGGAGGCCACATAGAAAAGACAAATTTGCCTTTGAAAACCAGAGGGGCTGAATTTCATGAGCTCTTACAACCAGTGGGACTAAAAACCTGGAACATGGAAAATCAGTGGGCTGGGCTTGGGAGAGCTAGAAGAGTGAGAGGAAACAGAGTCCCCACCCTTGAAGAGACAGCACAATGAACAGCACCGTGGACATACAACATACAAAGAGAAGTTTGAAAATCACATAGGGTATATAAGAGGGCGATTTGAGTACTAATCTCAGAACATATGCTGGAGGGTCTGAGATCACTGAATAGGCATTCTTTTCAAGGGCACATAGAACATTCTCCAGAACAGATCACATATTAGGTCCCAAAACAAGTCTCAACAAATTCAAAAAGATTGAAGTCATATCATGCATCTTTTCTGACCACAACTCTATGAAACTAGAAATCAACCAGCAGAAAAAATCTGGAAAGAGCACAAATAAATGGAAGTTAAACAACATGCTACTAAACAATGAATGGCTCAACCATGAAATCAAGGAAGACAAAAAACTACATGAAAACAAATGAAATGAAAACAGAACAGTCTGAAATCTTTGGGATGCAGAAAAAGTGATTCTAAGAGGGAAGTTTATACCAATACAGGTCTACCTCAAGAAGCAACAAAAATCTTAAATGAACAATGTAACCTTACACCTAAAGGAGCTAGTGGGGCACCTGGGTGGCTCAGTGGGTTAACCTTCTGCCTTCTGCTCAGGTCATGATCCCAAGGTTCTGGGATCGAGCCCCACATCGGGCTGCTTGCTCAACAGGGAGCCTGCTTCTCCCTCTGCCTGCCGCTCCCCCTGCTCTGTGCTTTCTCTCTCTCAATCTGACAAATAAATAAATAAAATCTTTTAAAAAAATAAAATAAAGGAGCTAGAAAAAAGAACAAACAAAACCCCAAATCAATAGAAGGAAGGAAAAAATAAAGATTAGATCAGAAATAAATGAAATAGAAGCTAAAAAACATTAGAACAGATCAATGAAACCAGGAGCTTAGAAAAGATCAATAAACTTGATAAACCTTTAGCTAGACTCAACCAAAAAAACGAACAAAAAAACAACACCGAAAAAAAACAAGAGATGACTCAAGTAAACAAAAGCAAAAATGAAAGAGGAGAAATAACAACCAACATCATAGAAAGAAAAAGATTAGAAGAATGCATTATGAAAAATTCTATGCCAACAAATTGTACAACCTAGATAAAATGGATAAATTTTGAAAGGCATATAATCTTCCAAAATGGAAGCAGGAAGAAATAGAAAATTTGAACAGACCAATTACCAGGAGTGAAATTGAATCAATAATCAAAAAATTGCCTAACAAACAGAAGTCCCAGACCAGACGGCTTCACAAGTGAATTCTACAACATTTAAAGAAGAATTAATACCTATTTTTCTCAAACTATTCCAAAAATTATAAGAGGAAGGAAAGCTTCCAAATTCATTCTGTGAGGACAGTATCACCCTGACACCAAAACTAGATAAAGACACTACAGAAAAGCAATAACTACAAATCAATACCCATGATGAACACAGATGCAAAAATCCTCAACAAGAGACTAGCAAACCAAATCAAACAACACATTTAAAAAATCATTCATCACAATCAAGTGGGATGTATGCCCAGGATACAATTGCGATTCAATACTTGCAAATCAATCAACATGATACATCATGTCAACAAAAGGAAAGAATAAAAATCATATAATCTTTTCAATAGAGGCAGAAAAAACATTTGACACAGTACGTCTATTTGTGACTAAAAAAAACAAAAAACAAAAAAACCTCAACAAAGTATGTTTACAGGGCACATACCTCAGCAAAATAAAGAAAGATCTTATATGAAAAACCCACAGCCAAAATCATACTTAACGGGGCAAAACAGAACTTTTCCCTAAGGTCAGAAACAAGACAAGGATGTCCTCTCACCACTTTTACTCGATCTAGTAGTGGAAGTCCTAGCTATAGCAATTATGCAACAAAAATGAATGAAAAAGGCATCCAAATTGGTAAGGAAGAAGCAAAACTTTCACTACTTGCAGATGACATGATACATATATAGAGGAAATCCTAAAGACTCCACCAAAAAATTACTAGAACTGATAAATGAATTCAGTAAGTTTATAGGATACAAAATTGATGTACATAAATCTGTTGAATGTCTATACACTAATGATGAAGCAGAAGGAGGAGAAATTAAGAAAACAGTCCTGTTTACAATTGCACCCACAATAATAAAATACCTAGGAATAAAGTTAACCAGGAGGTGAAGGACCTATACTCTGAAAACTGTAGAACACTGGTGAAAGGAGTTGAAGGCAACATAAACAAATGGAAAAATATTTCATGTTCGTGAATTGAAAGACCAAATGTTAAAATGTCCGTACTACCCAAAGCAATCTATAGATTTCATGCAATCCCTATCAAAATACTAACAGCATTTTTCACAGAGCTAGAACAAACAATTCTAAGATTTGTATGAACCATAAATGACCCTAAATAGCCAAAGTAATCTTGTAAAAGAAAAGCAAACCTGGAAGCATCACAATTCCAGACATCAAGTTATACTACAAAGCTGTAGTGATCAAAACAGTATAGTACTAGCACAGAAATACAGACACAGATAAATAGAAGAGAATAGAAAACTAAGAAATAAACTCATAATTATGGAATCAATTAATCTTCCAAAACAGAGGCAAGAGTATGGAACAGGAAAAGGATATTCTCTTCAACAAATGTTGTTGGGAAAACTGAACAGCTACATGTAAAAGGATGAAACTGGACCACTTTCTTACACCGTACATAAAAATAAATTCAAAATGGATGAAGGACTTAAATGTGAGACCTGACACCATTAAAATCCTAGAAGAGTGCACAGGTGGTAATTTCTCTGATAATGGTCATAGCAACATTTGTCTACATATGTCTCCTAAAACAAGGGAAATAAAAGCAAAATTAAACTATTAGCATTACATCAAAATAAAGTGTTTATAAGTCAATCAGAGAAAGACAATTATCATATGATCTCTCTGATATGAAGAATTTGAGAGGCAGGGTGGGGGGTTGTGGGGGTGGGGGAGGGAAATGAAACACGATGGGATCAGGAAGGAGACAAACCATAAGAGACTCCTAAACTCAAGAAACAAACTGAGGGTGGCTGAGGGGGAGGGGGAGTAGGGATAGGGTGGCTGGGTTATGGACATTGGGGCGGGTATGTGCTATGGTAAGTGCTGTGAAATGTGTAAGCCTGATGATTCGCAGACATGTACCCTGGGGCAAATAATACATTATATGTTAATAAAAATTTTAAAAATAAATAAATAAAAAATAAAGTGTTTGTAAAAAAAAGGAGGGGGAAGTGCCTGGCTGGCTCAGTCGATAGAGCATGCAACACTTGATCTTGGGGTTGTAAGTTCAAGCCCCATCTGGGGTATAGAGATTACTTAAAAACAAAATCGGAAAGAAAGAAAAGAAAAGGAGACAGAAAAGAAAGAAAAGGAAAGAAAGAAAAGATAAGAAAAGAAATGAAGAAAAGAAAAGAAAAGAAAAAAAAGAAAAGAAATGAAAAGAAGAAAAGAAAAGAAAAGAAGGAAGAAAGGAAGGAAGAAAAGAGAGACAAAGAAAGAAAGAAAGAAAGAAAGAAAGAAAGAAAGAAAGAAAGAAAGAAAGAAAGAAAGAAAGAAAGAGGCGAGACAAAGAAAGGGAGAGAGAGTGTTGGCACAGCAAAGAAAACTGTCAACAACAAAAAAGACAACTTACTGAATGGGAGAAAATACTTGCAAATGACATCTGATAAAAGGTTTAAAAAAGTGTACAACTCATCACAAAAAATCCAAATAATCCAATTAGAAAGGGTCAAAAGAAATGAACAGACATTTCTCCAAAGACGATATACAGATGGCCAACAGACAGAAGCAAACGTGTTTAATTTAACATCACTCATTATCGGGGAAATGAAAAATCAAAACCACAATGAGATATTGCCGCACACCTGTCAGAATGGCTAAAATCAAAAACAGAAGTAACAAAAAAGGTTGGAGAATATTGGAGAAAAAGAAACCCACTTGCACTGTTAGTGAGCATGCAAACCAATGCATCCGCTATGGAAAATAAGTTTAGAGATTCCTTAAAAAGTTAAAAACAGGATTACTATATGATCCAGTAATCGGACTAATAGGTATTTACCCAAGGAATACAAAAACACTCGTTCAAAAGGATATATGCATCCCTATGTTCATTGCAGCATTATTTATATAGCTAAATAATGGAAGCAGTCCAAGTGTCTATTGGTAGATGAATGGATAAAGTCGTGATACACACACACACACACATACACACACACACTATAGGATGTTATTCAACCATGAAACAGAATGAAATCTTGCCATTTGCAACAACATGGATGGACCTAGAGGGCATAATGCTAAGTAAAAGAAGTCTTTCAGAAAAAGACAAATACCATATAATTTCCCTCATATGTGGAATTTAAGAAACAAAACAAGGGAACAAAGAAAGAAAAGAGATAAACCAAGAAAAACAGACTCTTAACCATAGAGAACAAACTAACAATTATCGGAGGGGAGTTGGGTGGAAGGATGGATGACAGGGATTAAGACAACGCTTATGACGAGCACAGAGTAATGTATGGGGTTGTTGAATCACTACACTATACACCTGAAATTAATACAACATTATATTTAACTATACTGAAATTAAAATGTAAAAAAAAGTATTGTTTGATAAGAAAAACAATTCGGAAAAGTAAAAGAATTTGTGGTGCACAACCTTCCTCTGATCTCAGATTGGGTTACAATTAGAAGATGTGTCTCGGTGTTACAGTTAGGGTAACAGTATATTCAATGTCCTTTTATCTCCGTGGCTCTGTGCAATTAGGGCAGAAGGAGTCCTGGAGTGAAATGTATATCCCGCTTTTTGTGAATTGTAGTCCTAGCAGATCATCTCACTCAACTTGGCCCTGGTTTAAGGATCCTTTATCTACAATATCACCCCCCTCTAAGCCCTGACTCTTCCTGTAGGCTCCTTGGAGTCATTCCTCCGCCTTGTTGAGCCACCCTTTTCCAAATCCCAAACTCAAATGAGCTCTCTTTTTTATTTTCCTGAGTCTCTAGAAAAGCATGGTCTTTTTTGTTGAAGTCAAAAAAGTCAAAATAGTCAAATCTATTGACTTAGGTTAAATTTGCTATCTGTAGCCACTCCAAAATGATAATTTATCCATATAGGTGGGAGATTCATATGGAATAGTCATGCAGGAGACCAAGGAATTTTTCTCAAAGTCATTAACATTTGTCCTTTGATTTTTCCTCATTGTTATGTTCGCATGGTATTTCTCTTTTATTGCAACAGCAAATAATATGTTATTTTTAAAGTATATTCCGACATATCGGTCACCCTTTTTTTGATCAATCTTTGTTCTGACTATGGTTAAGTTATTGATGCTGACATAAGAAGCAAAATCCGTGTTGCCAAGATGATTGATCAAGGCATCGCAAGTCCTGTTAAGTGGGCTTTACACAAATTTGACGGTTCATTCTGAAATGCAATTTCTCAAAAGCGTGGATTTTGACACTGTTTTTGCTATGAGGTCATGAAGATAGAATAACATAATTTACATAGTGCATAAATTGTTTGTAATGGGGGGAGTCAATATTGAACAAGTTATGCTTAAAAATTCTGCAGATGTGGGGCATCTGGGTGTCTCAGTTGGTTAAGTGTCAGACTCTGGATTTTGGCTCAGGTCTTGATCTCAGAGTTGTGAGATTGAGCCCCATGTTGGGCGCTGCACTGAGCATGGAGTCTGCTAGAGATTCTCTCTCGTCCTCTGCCTCTTCCCACCCTGCTTGCACTCTCTCTTTCTAAAAAAAAAAAAAAAAAAAAGTCTGCAGATACAGTGGCCAAAGTCCTAAATTGTTCTCCTAAAAACATCTGGAAATAAATACATATTTATATTGCAGTGTCAGCAGAAAGTACACGTATATGGATTTATGCATCACTGATTCATTCATTGAAAAAAAAATATGTCAGTGCCAACTGTTTGGCAAGCAATGTACTGCGCCTGGGGCATTGAGCTGGAGGAAAGATAATCCTACCCCTCGTGAAGTTTACAATGGGACAGACTTCAGACACTGAACAGATGAGTGTGATGGGCTCTTCACGGGAGAGATTCAAAGAGCCATTGATAGAAAGGTGCAAATATCTCCTACTCCGTGTTTGGAGTAAGGCCATGTAGATATGTCATGTAGGTTTCAGTTAAGCTCAACGGAGTTGAGGGACTCACATACTCAAGCCTCTTGCCCTGCCTCATAGCCATTATCTTTGAATTCTACTCCAGGTAATTCACTAGATTGATTGGTGTCTGATGCTTGTTTCTTACTGATTATCTCACTCTTACCAAACTTCCCAGCAGCTGACTTCAGGTTTTCCTTTTTGTCTCAAACCCCAGGAACTCCGAAAGTTGTTCTGTTTCTTCGCAATTGTTGTCAACATATCCAGGCTATCATTCTACGGCTTTTCGTGAACATTTGATTGTGTTCATACAAACTAAAAAAAAAAAAAAAAAAAATCAATCCCTCTTCTGCCCTCCTACAAGATGAATCTAAAATTTAAATCCTCAAATATAACAACAAACCCTCTGGATGAACAAAGCATAGTCTAGTCACTTGTAAATCCTTCCGACTTCAGGAGATTTTCATTCATCTTGATTTGATGAAATGAAATTTTTCCACATAGGAAGGATGAGTCTTTGGTTCTTAGCTTGCTGATAAATTTGTGATATGCACATGATTACATAGTTTTTGAATAATTTCTTTCAGATAGATGTACATGTCATGTTTGACCACCTGTTTCTGCACAGTCCAAAATGTTAGCCACTACTGCTTGTGTCTATTAAATAATTGAAATATAAATAGTCCCAATAGTGGACTATACACAATAGTGTATTGTGAGTATAAATTACACAGTGAGTTTCAAAGAATTAAACACAAAAATGTAAAATTTCTCATTAATATTTTTGTATTGATATATGTTGAAATAACATTTTTTATTTATTAGGTTAAATTATGCCATCTGTTTTTTGGCATTTCTTTTATGTAGTTACTAGACAATTTTATATTACTTATGTGGCACATATTATATTTCTATTGGACAGCATTGATCTAAATATCAAAAATTATTTGAAGGCAAGGGACTTCACCTTATAGCATAATATAAATGTGGTAAGATGCAGATTTTCTGTATTCTTCCATCAGACCTCAGCCTTTTGCCTTAAAGGAGTAGAGTTCACACAATTGGCAGCTCCTGTTTGGAAAGGAGGGAGGCAACAACTGGGTTGATTAAAAGACTTGCTCTCTTTCTATAGTGCCATCTATTATGAGAAGCTTATCAAACCTACCTTTTATTATTCCTTTTATTATTTACTCCTCCTGCGGCACCTATGTTTTATTAGCACCTGAAGAGGACATTCAAATCATCTTTGGGAACTATTACTGGGCATCTAAAATAATTGCTGGTATTTTTAATCACTTCATGTTGCTGTTGTCCCCAAACTTTGCAGGTCTCTCTTCCCCTTCAGGGATGCAGACACTTGAGCTCATCGGGCTCTTTCCTTTCTTGGGTAACCATGTGAACTCTGCTCCACAGCAGGATTACTTAATTCTAAGCACGTAGTCTGTTTTTGGGCAAGTAACGTTGCTGCCAAATCTATTGAATGATTTGGGTTTTTTTCTAAGCATTAGTTTCCCTGTCTTCTCCCTCCAACTCAGAAGTTGAATCAAGGAGATCCCTCATGGGTTAGTAGTATTCCTAAATTTCTTCTCTGATAGCATGCTTCACTGTGTGTGTGTATGTGTGTGTGTGTGTGTGTGTGTGTGTGTAGCACAGCTGATTATGTAATGAGCAGTGAATGAATGCACTTTATTCCACATTCAGGGGAACTGTGATGCAATTTGCTTTTGATAGCTCCTCTGACCCCAGGTAGGTGCTAGAGACTTCTTATTTGTGCATAGGTAACCTGCATAAATAATATTTTATCTTCTTGGAAAGCTTTATCCTAGAAATATAAATGGATGAATGAATGAATGAACAGACGGATAGCGATAGGAAGAGGGTCATTACAATAGGACACGCTACTTGGATAGATTGAGCTAATGTGATATGACAATAGATGAAATGAGGTTGCACTGTAGCCAATGAGTGAGTGAGATCTTAGATTACAAAAAGAAGACAGCTAGGTTGAATACAGGAAACCACCTCTGTCCTGTTTGCAAAATGTGTGGATATAACATAATGTATTCGAAGAACAGTTAAAGAAACTAAAACTGTTTCCCGAAAGTGAAGGTAGCTACAGTTTCCCAAGTAAGCTTTTGAAAAACATAAATATATTTATAGATTATTTCTCTGTCCAAACTTTCAATACCTTCTAACCACTTTTGGAATGAAATCTAGACCCTTTGACAGGGAGCTAAGAACATGACTTCTAGCCTTAATCTACACCTTATATTACTTTTCCTCTTACTAATTACACTGTTCTCTTATTTTTGTTCCTCATATGGGTCAACGCCTTTTCTCACCTCCAAATTCCATTTGCTTTCCTCTATGTCTTTCTAGAATGTTCTTTACTCAAGATCCTTGTTTTCATCCTTTATGTCTGGCTTTCAGTGTTAGCCCATCACAAAGACTGTTGATAGCCACCTTACCCAAGGTGGTATTAGAGTAACTCTTCATCACCCCTTTTCATTTATATCATAACCTTTATTATAATCCCAGGTTATTTCATTTTTTAAAAAAATTATTATTAATATTTTCTACTGAAATGTAATCTCAGAAAATTGCCTACCTAGTTCATAGCTTTATCTCCAGCACATAACAAAATACCTGGTTTGTGGTAGGTTCCCAACAATTATTTGCTAGAAAAAACATTTAGAAAATATGGAAGATTACAAATTGATATAAACTCAGACCACACAGTGAAGCTGGAGGAGAAAGATTATTGTTTGATGTAAGGTTGAACTTTGTAAAAGTCAGAATTTCTTCATTCTGAAAGGGCTTCTCAATCAGTCGTGTGTTTTTATTATTCTGCCTTCATGAAGATGAATTAAAAAATAGTGAATAAAACTCAAAAATTAATTTCCTATAAAATGTAGGATTTTCTTAATTTTGATTGCAAGTCTCATAGAATATAAGATTTTATATGTCTATGAAAGAAATACTGTAAAAGGCAAAAGTCAGTTTATTTGGATAAAACGTCACAATGAAAACTGAAGAAAGTTCAACGAAAATCTTTGGAGACATAAAAGAACTAACAAGATAATAAATAATTATCTGAACGGGGTCCAGGAGCAGTTTTAAAATCCTGAAGGGAGGCTGAGAGGCTAAGTCCTATTCATACCTTATCAAGGGGTCAAAAAGGTAGTGACTGGTATCTAGGAGCTACCATCAAGAGGCAGGCTTTAGAGCCTAAAGTAGCTACACCTTAGGAATTAGGGTGATCCATAAATAGACAAGCTAGTGTAGGGACCATAGATCAGCACCCTATTATTCCATTTCTATTATTCCATTTTCTAAAATAGGATTAAGTTGATCTTGGAGTGTTAGTGATCCTAAACGCATGGAGAAAAAGTTATTCATCTTATGCTAACTTAATTTTAAAATGTGTTTTACAGATACAATCCTATCTAACAATGAAAAATCAAGTACAGGGAAAACAGAAAACACTGTGGAGTCACACTGAATGAAAAAACCCAGAGAGACCCTAGATATTGGAATTATCACATAAATCTTCACTATAAGTGGGCTTCCTATGTGCCGAGAATGGAAGGGGAAATTGAGAATTCGGTAGATAACTAGAAGATTTGAAAAAGAAATGAAAATAAAACCTTGGATAGGATTACAGAGAACTAAGGTTGAAGAAAGGATCAATAGAAGGACACATCAGAAAAATATCAAAGAATTTTAAAAACATGTAATTTAGGGATCTAGGTGGCTCAGCCAGTTAAATTTAAGTGTCTGACTCTTGGTTTTGGCTCAGGTCATGGTCTCAGTGTCCTAAGATGGACCCCTGCCCCTGCCTCCGGCTCTGTGCCTAGCATGAAGTCTGTTTGAGAGTGTCCCTCTCCCTTTGCCCCTCCCCCCTCATGCACATGCACATGCTCTCTCTCTCCCATAAATAAACAAATAAACAAACAAATAAATAAATAAATAAAATCTTCTAAAAATATGTGTAATTTGGATGAAACAGGGATGTATAAATTCAAGAAGTATAAATTTTTGAATATTCGTACTTAATCCATTAAAGTAAAACTTTTGACAACCAAAGATAACTAAGGGAGTCCCAAAAACAAGCAGAGCATGAGGAAAAAAAAAAAAAAAGTTGAATTCTCTTCGCAGGGGCAATTAGAATGACTACTTCCTTCTTGTCAGATATGTTATAAGTATGAAGGTAAAGGAGTTTAAATGAAAGTAAGTAAGTATCAACTCAGTCATTTTTAGGCATCACAAAAATTCCTCCATGAAATGGATATCTTTTCAGAAAACGGAGTTCAAAACTTTCAGTGCTACACCAATATGAACAAAGAATAAAAGGTCATCACTATACATTGCTCAGCTTTTCAGAATAATAAATAGGGTATACATGCAAATAGACATGAAAATTTAATGGAGATAGAAAAACCCTAAAGTAATAAACCTTGATGAAATAAATATTTGCAAACCTAATAAAGGTAACTGAATATTTTTAAGTAAAGGAAAGTTTATAATTCATACAAACTTCATAGAGAGTTTCATGGGTAAATTCTGCGAAACATTGAAGATTTAACATACAGAAGCTAGCAAGAAAATGAAAAGTTGAAATTGTGATGGAAGTCAACATAAATGTGATGGCAAAACATGACAGCGATATTATCAGAAGGTGTATGATCTCATTTGTGAACACAGGACAACCTTGCCCTCTACCCAAAGTTTCTATGCCCGAATCTCCAAAACAAGTCTTTCCAGGTACGACTCAAGTTATGTTTTGAAAACAACTTTTTAAGATGTGTCTCAGTGCCTCAGTGTCCACAGACCCACGTGGAAGGCCTGGGAAGAAATGCAGGAAGAAAGGAATGGAGCAAAGACCAGGCCCCCATTTGATGGCCAGCAAGGATATAAGCACCCTATCCTACAATGACATGGAAGTGACTGTGGCCTAAAACTTGAAAAACTGTGGAAGTGAATTCATCCTCAAAGACTCCAGAAGGGGGTTTCTGTGCCAGTACCTGATTTCAGTGGCTTGACATGCTGAGCAGAGAGCACAACTAAGTCAGCTAGACTCGGATTTCTGACTGACTGACCTGGGAGCCAATAAATGGGTGTTGTTCTAAGCAACTAAATTTGTAGTCATATGTAGATAACTAATGCGGATACATATGTGTATGCATATATGTGAATGCATATATATGTGAATGCATATGTGTGAATTCTAAATTTACAAGAATGGCCTTGCAGATTGGTAGCCTAAGGAGTTATTTCCAATAAATGTTGGTGCCATAACTGGGTATCCATATAGTAAAACAGAAATGAAAACATGTCCCCAGAAATGAAAACATGTCCCCAGTGTTATTCCCTACATACAATTTCAGGGAGCTTGCTGATCTCCATGTCAAAAGCAAAAGCAAAATAAGAAAGCTCTTCGAAGATAATATGAAAATATATAGGCGACCCTTTGCAGAAGTCCAAAGATCTCTAAGCACAAAGGAAGAGGTTGATGAATTGAACTGTGTTAAAGTTAAGAATTTCTGCTCATAAAGACGAAGACAAAAAGAAAGAAATGGACTGGCAGAAGATAATGCTAACTCATCTAAGAGACGAAGGGCTAATAAAGAAGTCCTACAAATCAACCAGGAAACACAAAATACCCAATAGAAAAAAAAGGCACAAGACTTACACAGAAAATTCACACAAAGCTGCACTCCGAGGATCAATAAATACTTTACAAGGTGCTCGGTCTCAGCTTTCATCAGGCGAATGCTAAATCAAACGATGCGACAGCGCCAATATAGACCCTCTAGAATGGCTAGACACAGAGAGAGTGGCATTCCACGTTTAGGAAAGAAATTTGACTGTCCTAGCTGCTGGAGAGAGTGTGTGTTGGAAAGTTACTGCAGTGGCTAGATTAAGAGTAGCTGCAGAAGGGTTTTGGGGTAGTGTTGATGTTTTGTGGATGGTTTTTTTGACCTAGTTCTCATGGTTACAGAAGTGTTTTTTGTTGTTGCTGTTTAAGATTTTTATTTATCTATTTGAGAGAGAGCACATGCAGGGGGAGCAGCGGAGGGAGACAGAGAAACAGACTCCCTGCTAAGCAGGGAGCCCGACAGGACACTCAGTACCAGGACCCTGGGAACCTGATCCGGAGGCAGATGCTTCACCGACTGAGCCCCGCAGGCGCCCCCAGAAGTGTTTGTTTTTTTGATAAATCTTTAAGTGCTACATTTTTGTTCTGCATACTTTTCTGCCGTACACGTTTTGTGAAAAAGTGACTCACGTAGCAAGCATAATTTCATAGATTTGTGCCAATTTTCTTTGACAATAAAATGAAATAGATCGCTATCCATGGGAGGCTCATGTACATATTTCATCCTGTTCTGTTTGAGGACCTTTCATCACAGCTGAAGTTTGGAGCCACTTTGATGCAAGGGTGCCGGTATTGCTGGTAGCTGATGTTCTCTTTGAAAGACAAGGTCAAGTTTAATCCACAAGCTTGTTTGGAAAGATTCTGGAAAGGTCAGACTGGATCATTTCCTCCTGCTCTTGGGTTCTTCTGGGAAAGTAAGGGTATTTGCTCCACCAGAAAAATTTCTCCTGAATTTTACAAAGAATAAACACAGGTAGATGGGGGAAGGCTTTGTATTTATGTGACCTGAGAATACCGCTAAAGAGACGGATTGTCCTTACATTAAAGTATGGAGAAGAATACGGTAAATTGTGGGTTATGTAATATCAGGACATTTTTGATAAAACTGCCCTGAGAAATATTTCATATGGTTGGTATTTAAGTTTCCAGGTCACGAAATTTTGAGTTATCATTGGGTTGTACCAATTCAGCTTAGTTCCAGTCTTAACTTCTCCTGGGTGTGTGTGTGTGGGTGTGTATGAAACACAAACATTGAGAAAAGCTAATTATATCTGAGTATACAACTCAACAAATATTTATAGAGTAGGCACCCATGTAACACTCACGCGTGTTAAAAATAGAATAATGGAAGCAACACAGAAGACCCTACATTTCCTCTCTTGGCCATTGTTTCTCCTGTGTATGATGGCAATAATTATCATGAACATATAATCATGTTTTAGAGCAAACATTCCCTCCATTTTCTTTACAGTTTTACCGCCTATATATGTATCACTAAAGAATATACCTTAGATTTTATTATTTTTGAACTTGGTATAAATATGACAATACTCTATGTATTCCTCTGAGTCTTTTTCTCTCCAGGAATGTTGACATGACTCATGCATGTTTTTACTTATAGCTGCAGCTCCGTCGTAATCATCGCTATATAATTCCTATTATATAAATATATAAAATCTTAATCGTCCATATAACTCTTGATGGCCATGTAGGTTTTATTTATTTCATTTTGGGAAACCATGGACAGTGCTGCCCTGAATCTCCACATACATGTTTCTTGCCGCACATAAAATATACTTTGGCAACACGTAAAGCTAACACTGGAATCTCTAGGCACAGACTGTGGATACTTTTATTTTAATAACTAATGACCCACTGCTTTCAAAAGTAGTTGTAACATCTTGTTTTTTAAGCAGCAGTACATGGGAGTACCTTGCTCTCCAAATCTCCATCATCACTTGGTTATTATCCAACATTTAAGCTTCTGTCACTCGGAAAGGTGTGTCGTCGTATCTGTGGTTTTAGCTCGCAAATCTCTGACTACTATAATATTTACATGCTTAACAGCCATTTGGATTTCTTCTTTGTGAAGTGACAGTCCAAGTCATTAGCCCATTCTATGGAGTAGGTTAACTTTTTCTTAGTGATTTGTTGAACTCCTTTTTTGCATGCCAGTGTGAGTTATCCTTGTACCATTCTGGTCACTAATTCCACCGTGTGGACTTTTCCCCATACCACCAAGCAATTCTCCAACATCAGCTAAAAGTCCTACAATTCACCTCAGTTCTCATACTATCTACCTAGGGGTAGCATCAGATCCCATAGGTTAAGGGCTCAGTCCCACAAAACTGTCCCCATTTCAGATGCTAACTGAAAGTCTGTTGCTCTCTGTGCCTCTGACTGACCACCTATGAAACAGAGGTTCTCACAACCCCTCCTTGGGTTCAATTAATTTGCTAGAGCAGCTCAAGGATGGAGATGACTGGTTTATTACAATGGATAATAAAGGATACTAATCAACACCCACATGAAGAGATATATAGGGTAAAGTCCATAATAAACTATGTATTTTGCTTCTCCTATATATGGAATTTTATGCTTAAAATTTGGGGGCATCTATACATAGAAATAAGCACACCTTATAGTAAATATGAGATTTGGATACTAGTTTCTTTTTGCCTCTTCTACATGAAAAATTTTAATAAACTTTAAAGACTATGTTGTAATATTATCACCTCCAAAAATATTTCTTAAGAGTTGATTTGTACTATTTGTTCTAGAATACCACAGGAATTTGTTCCTATATACATTACATTTAATAACTAGGATGATTATTATTTGTTTGGTTATAATCTCAGGGAGACAGAGTTTTATACGGATGGGCTAATTTTTTAATATTTTGTTTCATATAGAGCTCCTTGCCCTGTGATAAGAACATAGTAGGTCCTCGAACAAGTATTTTTTTATTAATAAATATATTAGTTTCACAAACACATATTGAGTACCTACTATGTCCAAGAACTGTTCTAGGAGCTTGGGAAACATTCATGAACAAAACAAAGATTTCTCTTCCCATGAAGCTGTTATCTAATTGAGGAGATGTAGAAAATACTCAATAAACATAAAAATGCATAAGTTTTATAGAATAATAAAAAACTATGACTGCTTTGGCAAAGAGAAGTCTCAAAGAAAGGTGTAAGAGTTTGGGCAAGGTGATTGTGTCATTGCAAAGGGGCTGTTTGAGCACAGATGTCGTCTTTGAGTTGTCCACAGGAGAATGGCTCAGGAATGGAGACAGTCATGCCCAACATGGGAGGACAATGGAATGTTCCAGAAAGGCCAAAAGCTAATGTGGTCAGTGTGGCTTGTGTGATAAATGGTGAGGAAGGGAGAAGTAGGTGGTTTGGTTAGGAGGTGACTGGGGCATGATCCTGCTGGATTCCTAGTGTCATGGTGAGTTCTTCTGCCCTAACTGAAGGAAGTAGTCATAGCTAGGACTGAACAGGCTGGAAACCATCTGATTACTCTGTCAAAGGATGATTTTAGTGACTATGGAAGAATAGGAGATAGGTGACCAGTTGAGAAGCAGGTACAGCATTTTGTAAAAAATGAAAAATTAAAAATATTGAAAACAAATTAAAAAAAAACAGGTAAAAAAAACTTGTGTGGGTAGAGAAGCTCAGGAAAAAAAATGAAAAAAATATTTTTTGGTTTTTTTTTTTTTTTTTTTAATCTAAGCTTTGCCTATTCTCTTGCTTCATTTCATTCCAAGGTGGGAGCACAGATCAAAAGAGAGAAGACAAGAAAAGCAGGGGCAGAGAATAATAAGGAAATTTAGATATCATGCTTGACTACACTTACCCTGGGGAAACCCAGCAGAAAATGCACTCAAGACAGACTTTGAAAGAGTGAGAGATTACAAGCGTGGATATATGAAGATGAAAATGCTTATAATCCTATCTCCTCGTGGTGGAGTTTCCCATCACTTGTTTGCACCGTGTTCTCCAAAGAGGATTGGATCAGTTCTTTCCAGACCATCCTGCTGACAGTATGGCGCGGACCAGTCAAGGAGATTGAAATGAACTGGGACGTTTTTGACCATCACTTCCTAGAAATTCACAGCATGCGCAGTTGGCTTTTGATATTGACAAGGGCAGCTCCCTGCAGGGGTAGTTACCGAGGTTCTGTGTCTGTGAGGATAGTCAGCACGGGTTTCTTCTCAGAAGAAGCCATCAAGCTCATATTTAAAGGAGGCTGATGTGCCCACCTCTGGCGCGTGTGCTACTCTAATGAATGGATTGCCAGCACGGTATATTATGGTGATTTCACCTCATAATGCCATCGGGAGCAAATAGATCAATGTTCTTTTCAGCATTTCTAACCGCCTGCTACAGACAATGTGAAATTTTTCTCCCGACTGTAGAATTTCAGAACCTAGATCTGCCTCTTTTTGTGTGCCCGTTTGTTTGCTTGCGGCCCATGGACTTGTAAATAGAAGGTCTCAGAAATGCAGGGAGTCATCGTTTGGACCCTAGCCTATGTGGTTCTTTCTTATTTTTTCTTTAAACAACTTTATTGATAATGGATAACAAAGAAACGAACACATTTAATGTGTACAATTTGATGAATTCAGACGTGCAAATACCCACGTTATCAGCACAGTCGAGGTCATAGACATTCCAACACTTTGCAAAGCTTCTTTGTGCCTCCCTAGCTTTTTCCTTTCCTTTCCTTACCTCCCTTCCTTCCCCTTTCCTACCCACTCCTTTTCCTCTCCTTCCCTCCCTGTCCCCACCTCCCTTCCCTTTCCTTTTTGTTTTGTGGTAACAAACAGCATGAGATTTCAACAAATACCCACAGACACTGTGTCCTACAGCAGATCTCCAGAATTTAATCATCTAAAAGAACGGAAACTTTACACTCACCGTGGTTCTTCGTTACCTCTGCCTTTTCCACCAGGCCAGCCTCCAGCCTCTGCTTCAGCTTCTAACGTGACAGGGACTTGAGGTCCCTGCAATGGGGTGTGTTCTGTTTTCAGTTTGTTCTCTGACTTGGAAAGAATTCTTTACTGGTCCTAATTCTGAGCCCCAGGGTCATGCGGAGTAATTCCAGTCTTCCTTCCCCCAGAAAGCACTTCATCGGTGTGAAGGCAGTAGCCCTGCTATTCTGCAAGTATAAGCCTATAATTCATACCGAGGTCATGCCGAGAAGACCCCCACGCTCTGGTTTTTACCTGTGCACCTCTTCCCGTCCGACAATGCCCCTCTTGAGTACTGGGAGTGAATTGAGCCAGCTAGCTCTGACATCTTCAGGCCTATGAAGATTGGAGTCCAACCCAGCCTGATTGCCAGGCCTGCTGTTCCCCCTTCTAGAGCTGAGGCCACTTAAAGCCTCTGGTTGGTTCAGCTGACACCTAAGTCTATGGGGTTGTCCTGAGTGGAGTCAAGGTCATTGCTGAATCTCCGCAGTGCGTGGCTCAGGATTCAGACCTCTCTGGTTGGATTGACCTCTCTGTGGAGTTCACTAGAAGAGGCTCTGTTCAGACCATAACAAGGAAATAAAATCCTCTAGTTTCTGGGCACTTTCAGGATTCCACTTAGTCGTTTCCCTATTAGTAAATAATAATAATAATAATGATAGATATTAACATTTTTTTTTCAAGATTTTATTTACTTGACACTGAGAGAGAGAGAGAGCACAAGCAAGAGGAGCGGCAGGCAGAAGGAGTGGGAGAAGCAGGCTCCCCGCTGAGCAGGGAACCCGATGCGGGGCTCGATCCCAGGACCCTGGGATCATGACCTGAGCCGAAGGCAGATGCTTAACTGACTAAGCCACCCAGGCACCCCATAATAGATATTAATATTCTATAATAAAAGCAAAACAAAGTAGTATAGATTCTAAGTTTTAACCTCATTATGCACAATTTCAGAGATTTGTGGGGGAACTGGACAGGTGGAGGCTAGCAGTGACAGAATTCACCAGAGGCAGAACAAAGAGATAGGAGTTTATAGAATGCACTGGAAGCGCAGTGCAGCAGAAGAGAGACTGACTGCCAGGGTGGGGGGGGACTGCCAATAAGGGGGGAAGTGAGGAGCTGTAGGAACAAGGAATGTATGGAATGATCCTTCTTTGCTACCTGTGCCCGGTTGAAAGTGGCCCATTGGTCAGCCTGGGCTTACGGCTCTTTCGAGGTGGGTCACCTAAAGGGCCTGTTGGCATGACAGCCCAGTGGTCACTGTGGGCCCTTTTACCTTCCATTGCTCAAGTCTGCTCCCTAAAAGCATCCTCTACAAGATTGCGTTCTTATTATTCTATCCCAGTGCCTACCATTTCTGCATTGTCCTTACACTTTACTATTTGCGAAGTATTTTACATTTATTACCATCTCCTAGCTGTTACATTTCCCTTTAATAGAGGGGCAGAAACTGTGTAGTATTTTTTTTTAATCTTTCAGAAGATAATTGCATTTATTCTGACCGAAAAATAACAATATAGAGCCATTGTTTGTGTGGAAAAATCAGGAAAGTCTATCACACTGAGGAGAAGAGACATCGGTGACTTCATAGGGTTTTCCAACTCCAGATCCTGCTTCCTTGTCTCTTCTGTGCCACACCCCGCAAGGAACACCCCATCCATACCCTTCCCCTTCCCCCACTACCCCCCTATTTATCCCACTGATTTCCCACCACTTCCAGGTTTTAAGCTCAACCACTTTTTTTTAAACTGAGCCATAATTGACATATAATATCATATTAGTTTCGGGTGTAAGACAGGATGATTCCATATTTGTATATATTGAGGCAAAATCACCACAGTAAGTACAGTCAACATCCCTCACCACGCAGAGTATACAAAATGTTTTCCAACCTCGTTGTTGCTAAAACCAACCTTTCCCTTTCCGTCCTCATGATGCTGGACCTTTTCTTCACACCTTTTGACCTTTAAAAAACTGGGCTGACTTTGGTTCTCCCTTTTTTTCCATTTATTTTCCTCTCCCACTGTTACCTTTAAATCCTGAAATGCAAACCAAGTCCATCAGTTGTGCTATGCGTCTTTAGAAACTGCCCTGGGGCTCTCCCTACCCCAGCTGCAATGCCACCCCCACCCTGTTCTTTGAACAATGAGCAGCTGACATTTGAATACAGAAAGAAACGCCATCTTTAATGTGGTGCAAAGAGCCACCTCCTCATCCTTCCCCAAAGTGTCCAGCCCCATCAGATGTCCAGGCCCCCCTGTTCAGCTTCTTAGGTCCTTCCTCTCTTCTCCTCTGCCTGCCTCCCTCACTAGAGGGGCTTTGCTTATCTTGCTGCTTCCTCTGCCTACAGTACCCTTTCCCTCCCCTCCAGCTCCTCAACTCTCCGTGTGCTCTAGATCTCAGCTTCCTGAATTAAGGAAGTCTGCGGTGTTTCGCTTAACGGACAGACAGATCCCCTGACAATACAACGTTTAAAAGTGCTATGGGGCCTCATACCGGTTGCACTTATTCGATATGTAATTTTTAACCTGAGTGTGGTTTTCTAAGCCTTTCGTTCAGAAATAATTTCAAACTTATGGAAATGTTGCAAAACTAATAAAATATAAAAATCATCCATATGCACTTTATCAAAGACACTTGGCGTTGACATTGTACCTCCTGTGTGTGGATTTTTTTAAATGAAAGTTCGGAGTGCATTTCTTAAGAACTGAATTGATGGGGAAAAAGATCTTTGGAGAAGGATCTCCTCTGGGTCCACCGGCGAATAAATCTCTCTCCCTTCTTAGTCTCCGAGTGCCGCTTGGTTTTTCCGCCAGGATCCAGCCCAGGTTCTGCTACAGAATATTCTCCTGTACAACCACAGAACAGTTATCAATGTCAGTAAGCTGGACATTTTTACCATACTCTTATGGAAACAGTGCCCTATAGGGTTAATGAGGTTGAAACAGGAAATTTAGACCTTGTTTTTTTCAGAGAACGGTTTCCCCCTAATTAGATATGGGTTCTTTTCGGACCCCACTAACAGATCCACTACTGTCTCTGCAGAGGCTTGGGCTGAAGGTCACTGGTATGAATAAGCAAGACCCTGCATTCCTTACCCCAGAAGGGAGTCCAAGACCCCATCCATATATGGGCTCTGGAACATACCCTGGGCCCATCTTCTTGTCCTAAGGATACCCTCCTGATAGCGGGGGCTGAATTTGGCCTCGTTCTAATGTTAAGTCTCCACCCCATGGAGTTAAGTTTCCATGGTTAGACTTAACATTAGACTTAACATTAAGTCTAATGTTTGTATATTACACGGTTGTGCATTACATGTTTGTTCAATGCCCACGCTCCACCTTTCCTCGTGAGTAAGCTTCCTCATCCTCTCATCAATATGTGTTTCTCCAACCCCTATGATTATACAAATCCTGTTCTCTCCTACTTTGGACAGGTGGATCTGAGGCTCGACCTCCTGTCTCCTCTTTTGGCTGCCTCTCTAGTAAACCTTTTCTTTGGGGCACATTCGAGGTTTTAGTGATTGTCTCTGCTGCAATTTGGGCAGATGGACTTGGGTTCAGTTATGTTATCTATTCTAATCTATGTTCTCAGTTGCTCCTTTATAATTTATTTTTTCCCTCTGCTGTAGGGTCAGTCTAGGATCAGGTATTACATTTGGTTGTCGTGTCTTTTTAATGTATTTTAATTTGGAACATTTCCCCTGCCTTCTCTCTCTCTCTCTCTCTCTTTTTTCTTAAATTTCCCCCTCCCTCCTTCCCTTCCTTCTTCTTTCTTTATTTCCCTTTCTCTCTCTCTCTTTCTCTGTCTTTTGTTATGCTTTCTTTTATTTCTTCTTTTTTCTGTCCTTCTTTTATTAACAATACTGGCATTTTCTCATTTTTAATAACAAACATTCCTTATTATGAGTTGTCTAAAATTGCTTTATGATTCAGTTTAGATATTCCTTATTATGAGTTGTCTAATATTGCCTTATGATTCCGGCCGGAATAATTGTGATTAAAAAATAAGAACAATGACAAGCCCATCAATACCTCTTTACCTCCAGAAAGGGCATTTCTGCCACCCATTATATCACCATTATATCTCTATCCCTGGGCCAGTGATCGCTGCATAATAGGTGCTCAGTGAGTGAATAAATAAATGAGGTAGGGTATCTATAGCATCTACAATTCACTACCCAGACATAACTACTCTTGATCCATATTTCCCTCCAGGATTTTTTTCCTATGCGTATACTGAGCCAAGAGAATCCCAGAAGAGCTCTGCCTCAGCAAGCCAAGTTCATGACCACTTTCCAGGTGGCAGTGATCTACCTGTGAACACATGGGCTCAGGAGAGCCTAGAGCAAGCAGTCAGACATAGCTGTTCTGTTATAAAAATTAATTTTTGTAAGTTGTATGTTTACTATTTGTAATATCTCCAGCATAGACAAAGGTCACTCTTTAATGTTCCAAATGGGAAAGGAAAAGTGTGATTGAAAAGATGACTATTTATCATCTTACCTTTCAAACAGGCAGGTGGGTCGCCTCAGAGGTGAGAAGCATGGGCCAGGTCATACCGGAGAAGACGAGGAAGGTATGGCGAGGCGCTGGACCTGGAAACCTTGGCAACACTTCAAGCACTGACAAAGAACTACAGATAACTTTAGATTTCCTGGGTGGAAACTTCTTTCCCACTGATGACCTTCTTGAAGTTTTACACTTTCGGCCATTGCCTTTCAGAAATAAACCATTAATGTGTAGTGTGGTCATGAAAAAGGAAGCTTTCTCTCAATTGTGTCATGAACCCACCTCATACATATTTCTAAATACACACATAAGTATGTGTGTCCTTCTGGATGTCTTCCAGTATGCGATCTCTGGATTAGCATGCTTTATTACCACCTGTTATCACATATACCTATGCATGTATTGACTAGTAATGGCTGCAGAGTATTTTATCTTATCGACATAACTGGTGCCGGGCAATTCCTTATTTGATGATATTTAAGTCACTTAGAGTTTTTCTCATCACGAAGTAACACTGCAATGAATACTATTGTCAAATCTTTCTGCATGTCTCTGATAACAAAGAAGTTGAACAAATTGTCAAAGATGCACATATCTTTACAGATTTTGAGGATACTGTTGAAGCAATCTTGCAAATGTCTCCACTAAGTTATATACCTAGTTGTGAAAGATGAAGGTCTATTTCTTTTAAACTCTTTCCATCACTGGTTAATAGGCTTTTTCTTTTTTTTTTCTAATTTAGCAGATATATTACCATTTTTGTTGGTCTAAGTTTCACATATTTGATCACTGTTTTATTAAACATTTCTCTGTCTTTAAAGCCATGGATTACCTTCTCAGATGTGGTCTTCCTTATTAAATAATTTTTTGTATTGAGGTGCTTGGCTGGCTCAGTCACTTAACCATCCGATGCTTGGTTTCAGCTCAGGTCATGATCTCAGGGTCGTGAAATGGAGCCTAGCTCTGCACTCGGTGGGGAGTCTGCTCGAGATCCTCTCCCTCCCTTTTCCTCTGCCCCACACCCTCCAAATAAATAAATAAATAAAATCTTTTAAAAAATAAGAACCAATTTTTGTATTATCGTACAAATCATAATTAATTCATTAAGGATGTTAACAATGTGCATATATTTCAAATTTTCATTTTCTTTCATTTTGTTCTTGTCTATTTACTGAATTTTTTATTCTGTTTGCTTTTGATTTGTCTTGGCTATTATTACTGTTTTCTTTACAGAATTAATAACATCTACCTAACTGGGAGTCTGCATGGTATTAAGACTAATTAAGTGAGCCCAACTATATACAGGGCAAGAAACTAGGGGAGGAGATGAAATTATGCTTAGAGTCCCTCACTGGTGAGAGCCTGGGCAAACTCAGAGCTCAAGAACCTAACGTGGGAAGACATGTGGACGTCTCAAGAATCACTCGATACCTTAGTTTTTCTAGAGGAACCTATTGAGGAATATTACTTCAAAAATACCTCGGTGCTCCAGCAATGCAATCCCAACTGGGTATTAATTTTAAATACCGGAGGAAAGGAAATATTTCACAAATAGACTGGTGTCAGGCCAGAAACAGAAGGATACAAAGCTGTAGTCTGCATCTCTGCCTGCCACTTTCCCTGCTCTATGTCAACCTCCCGATGAAGGGCAATTCATCCAGTTTTAAAACATGCTGCCTGTAACAATCTGATTTTCTTCAAAACGTTTTCAGTGATGTAAAATCTATATTAGGTTTCCCCTTTGTTCTTATTTTTAGAAACTTATACCAGAGTGAGCCTGGACAGAAATCCATCATTTCCTCTTGATTTCCTCTAGTCCTTTCTTTGTTTTTAATTAACCCTGCTAGGCAATGCTGAGTCACTGTAAATGTTCAAAAAATCTTCACACTGATGTCCCCATTTTAGTGTGTTTTAAGTATATCTTTATTTTCCTGAAACAGAAAGGGGGCTGATGGATATAAATAAGGGAATTTATTATCAATGAAATTAAGCAGATTAACTGCTACAAATAAAATGATAAATTAAAAAAAAAATCTCAATGCCCATCATCAGTATCAGAATAAAATTACTTAAAACTGAAGATAAACCAGAATGTTTTAGTGTAACTTTTTATGTCATAAGAGTTTGTTTAAAAACAAAAATAAGTAAACAAAATGAACTCCAAGGCATGGTCTAACATGGCAGGTATACAAAAATATAAGGCTCAGTTCTGTCCACCCCCCCCCAATCTCTGAGCACGTGAAGGGGAGAATGAACTAAATTCTGGGATTATTGTTCATATCGATTTTACAGAGGAGGAACTTCAAGCTCAGAGGTTAAAGTGCTCAGGGTCACATCGTTTATTAATATGATCGTTGAGGCACAAACTCATATTTTTAAACTACTAAATAACTCTCTTAAGCACAATTGCTTCTCTCAGTTGTTAAATTTATTCTCAATATTATTTCTGAAATTAATTCACTCTATGATAATTAGTATTTCTAAATAACAACAACAACAATAACAAAATCAAACAGACAAATGCTCTGATGGAGAATATTCCAGGGATGAAATGAGGAATCAATTCAATGCCCCTAAAAGGGAACTTTGGGGGATTTATGGCAGGGTACCTTGAACTCTTGCCTTTTGGGATCAGAATTCCCTGAAAGGCTTAGTTCTTGAAATGAAATAATTCCGTTGCACACATATCAGAAATAATTGTCTGCCTCCCTCTCAGTTCAATTAGACTCTCCGAGTGGCTACAGGTTAAATAAAGCTAAACCAAGATGCTAGCTGCTGGGAACGCCGATTTTGAGAATAATGGTAAATAGATGTATTTTTTTATTTTTCTGTTTGTGGAAACTCCACACATGAACATTTCCGATAGGCAAACATGAGAGTGCACGATGGCAGAGTGGAGTCTTGGTTGGTCTTAGGAGCCAAATTGGATCAATTCCACAGGTTCTTTGATTGATTGGGCGGGGATTGTTTAAGACAGCCAAAAGAAACCAATTTGGCCAAAAAATATCAATTTAATGGCCATTGAGCAAGACAGTGAGAAGGATGGAATTACTAGAAGATGAGAGAAACATTGCGTTTCAAGGTGTTCCTTTGAATCTTTTGTGAACAGGTGGGATGGGGGTTTCTCTACACAAATAATTATATCTGTGTTGATTTATTGTTGGAATAATGGCTGAAAAGTAAAAATTATAATATTAGTTACATGAAGCCAAATGACATTTTTCACTGATGTTTTAAACACTGACTCCCTTCCCCCCTTCTTGAGGGAGGACGGGGGTTTCCTGTGTTTCTGTTTGGGGGTAAGGGTAGGAGGGGCTCAGCGTCAGCCCCACTAGATTGCTCCCACCCCAGTTCAGTTTGCAGGGGTGCTGGGAGGAGGAGGAATGTATCGTCCAAGTCGATGGATCCTTCTGGGAATGATGGTGGGTATAAATATGAAACAATGGGTCCACTTCTCCCTACCCAACCCTGGTCTTTTTACAGTAACTCTCCTTCGCTGGTATCATGGTGCATTCTACTATTGGGACTCTATTAAACCTACTTTTGCTTTTACTTTTCCTCCCATTATTATGCTATTATCATTTGGGAGGTGTTCTGCTCTCCTAGGATTATGTCCTTGGTAATAATGTTGAGGTTCGCAGTTTTCTTCAAAAGTGTATTAACCATTTCAGAAGTGCATTATTATACGCCCCATATTCTTCTCACTAACGCATAAGTTTTGTCCTTTCACTAGTAAGCATGTACTTACTTCAGGCTTGCATTTTCTCAGTCCATGTAAAAGGAACCTTCTGGATTTCTTTAAGATTACAGGTTCTCCAAGTTACTAGCTTCCAGTAAATGAATTTTTGAATAGATATACGAGAGAAGACAGATGCTAATGCAGGTGAGTAAGAAGCAAAATGCTGGGCAATATAGGGATTGAGAAAAATTGGGTTTTTAAAAATAAATTGGACTGTAAAAATCTTAAGAACAAGGACATGATATGAACCCAATGACTAAAAAAGTGTTTCTTAAATATTGTCCATGAGTATCAAATAAAAAGACAACTAGATTTTTGATATATCTAAGGACTGTACTTTTTAATTTCTAAAGTTCTTTTATGATTATCAGCTATAAATAATACTCTTCAAATGTATATTTGTAATTTTAGAAGGTACGTATCCAGTCACTTTGCTTTATCAGCCGGAAAAGTCTTGGAATTACTTTTTTCTCTGGTTCTTTTATCATTAAAGAAATCAATGAATTTGGTTGAATTATCATAAAACAATGTGGAAGCCATTATTTTCATGACCTAACTTTATGGTTCTGGGAATAAAGCTATCCAAACTAAGAACTTGATATTTCCTTCTGGTTATATCTCACTGATATAAAGCAGAACTCTGGGTTTTCAATAGATTTTCTGTTCTGTGAATTCCCTCTTCACACTTTCCCTACTTTTTCCACTAGGTTGTTCTTTCTTTTTGTCAATCTAACACCATTTACCAGCAAATAGTTTCTCAAATCTATTATTTGTTCAGTAACTGATTTGAGACATGTTTTGTCTTTCCTTTGTTTTTGCATTTTTTTTACAAGTAAATGCATCCTAACTTTTGGAGGAGGATGAATATAACATAGAAAATATTCTATTTTAGCTGGACATTGGAAGTAGAATAAGTTTAATGGAGAAATTCAGAAAGGAGAATTGAGAGAGAAAATGTACAGTAGGTTTTATATATTTTCACTTACATATATCCTTACATATGTATGTTTGTATTTTACAAATATATATAAAACATACTGTACATTTAAACATTTGGGCATTTGGACATTGTACAATAAGTTTTATATACATGTACACATCAGCATACTATATATGTATGTACTGTACATATATAATATATTGCATATTTTAATATATTGTATATTTGAATATATATAATATACTGAGAGATATATAGATACATAGATATCTGATAGGAAAGTTTTATAACATAGGTGTTAAAGGCAAACGTAGAAAAAGTTGCCCTTCTTCTTTATTTTATTTATTTATTTATTTATTTATTTTTTTTTTTTTTTTGCCCTTCTTCTTTAAAGAAGCCAGAAAGTCTGCACAAGGGGTAGTATTTGACTACTAAGGACCCGGATTCTTTTTTTTTTTTTTTTTAATTTTATCCATTCATTTGACAGAGAGAGAGAGATCACAAGTAGGCAGAGAGGCAGGCAGAGAGAGAGGGGGAAGCAGGCTCCCTGCTGAGCAGAGAGCCTGATGCGGGGCTCAGTCCCAGGACCCTGAGATCATGAGCTGAGCCGAAGGCAGAGGCTTAACCCACTGAGCCGTCCAGGCGCCCTAAGACCCAGATTCTTGAATGATGGACATAACTGGGAGCTGCAGCCATCCAGCCATGGCCTCAGTAAAGGCCCCGGTGGGGAACACAGTGCTCGTGCGTGAGGCTGCTTTGCAGTACGAGACAACAAGAAAGACCAGAGCTTGTCTTGGAAGGCTTTCAGGTGCAGTGAGAAACTGCATAGACTGCAGGGAACCCCTGTAGGGGAACGCCAGTCAGAACCGGGGCTCATAACCCCATGACTTGAATGGATTCCCTCCATGTCTGTTCTGATTTTATGGTCCCACCTGTTTTTAGCTTTCTTCCTTCCTTGATGGGGATTCTGGCCCAGGAGACCATCTAACCCCGCAGCTGTATTTCAGAGCCGAAGAGTTATATGGAGAGTGGCCTCATTGACCCTATAAGAAGACCCAGTGTGTAGTTCAAGAGTGTTGTAACTTTAGAGTAAAAAAGAGAAAGGAAAACCAAACAGAATTCAAAGTACAATTATTTCCCTTTCCTAGGATTGGCCAAAAATGCTGGCTTTTGTGAAAAAATAATTTAAAAAATTTACAAAGATACAGAAAGAGGCTTGGTTAAGTAGTTATTTGTGTGGATGAGGTAACAGGGCTAAGGATTTACAAGTCCTTTTCAGAGATACTGCTTTTTGAAAGAAACAGAAAATCTCCTACATATTTCTTCTTTTCATGGAGTGGGCCTTAGGAAAGGCAAACTCAGTGAATATAAAAGGGGGATCATGCCATTCCCCAGTCAGGATCCTGAAGGAAAAGTCAGAAAGCAGTCTCTCCACTAGCCCAATTCGTTCAAATTTCTCTGAGGAACAAATACTTTAACCACATGTATTTTATGTTTCGCCCTTTTTAGAACTGTCAAGTCTGTTAATAATTTTCTCCCTTGGTACAATTGAAAGAAAGAGTAATCATTTCACTCTATATATACCACAGCATCAATCTGGCATTCAATCAAAACCTAAAATTAGCTACTAAATTAAAATTTCTCTTGGTTTTCTACCTTTCTCATGGAAATTAGGTACAATTACTCATGTGGTTTTGTAGTCACAGTCTCTTTCTTTATCTATTTAAAGATATCTAATAAAACTAGTATGAAATATAGAAAACAGGGAAAGAATGGAATACAGTAGTCTAAAAATAATTGTTTATCAATGGGCTTTGACACAATGTTTGTAACAAATTGTCTTTGTAAACTTCTAAATGTCAAATTCTCTCCCATTAAAGTGTATATTCAGATGCTTTAGTATAGCTTTGTTCTGAGGTTCGTCTACATAACTAATAGTTGCTTGATAATGAAATCATCATAAAATGCAATTTCAGAAACATTTGACTTATTTAATCCATGCTACCTTTTGGGAAATAGAAACATTTAAAATATCAGCAATGTTCTCTTAATGTTCTTTGAAATGTTTAAATAGACAGTGTTATTAAAGTCCAAATAAATTTAGATTTAAACACCGTCATCACCAGACCCCACTTCCTGCTCCCGAATTCTGAAGCCTGGTTTATTTCCCTGGAGGCAGGGCTACCTACATGTTCCCCTGCCCTTAGGCAGAGATGCCAGGAAGGGAGGCCACCAACCAATTAGAGAGAACAGAACGTCAAAAGCTCTATAGCACTTGTCTAAGAGAACATGGTCCCTACTTGAAGATATCAAAGTACAGAGTGTTTGCTGATACTATAAAATAATGTTTCCTCATTTTAAAGAAGCCAGTGATCAGATATTTATACATGCTATCTTCTGAGAAGTTTCTCTTGTCCTCCATAGCATGTACGGAATCACTTGCTTCTCAAAGCTCAAAATTCCATTTTCCTAGATGACCAAATTCAGCTGTTATTTGACATTGCTGAGCCTCAATGTCCCCATGATGAAGGACTTATTTTACATATTTTTGTAAGGGATAATTGCCACAGGGTAGTAAAGCACTTAGCAAAGTTATCTACATTCAAGGGACTCCCAAACCATATCAGTAATTTTTCATTAGCAGTCTGTCTCTGTCCTAGTTGGCAATGTTTTCAATTTACATTGGAAGAACCATTTTTGTTCACATAATGAGTGGCCCAGAGAAAGGAAACCTAGGGTTGCTGCAAACACAGAGATGTGTCCAGACTCAGGCAATTTCTATCCTTCAATCTCTATTCCAGACTTTGGGCTTGCTCCAGCCTCGCTATCTTTTTGTATCAGAAAAGTGTCCATAGTTCCAGGAATCAGTTTCTAAAGTGAATGTTTCCAAAATAGCAAGGGAGGATTGAGGATCAGATGGGCCTTCTCATCACACACTTTGATCTGTGAAGAATCCTCCCTGTACCTCTTACTGGCTGGAAATGGACCGTATGGGCATCCCTGGGTGGGAAACAGGACTTTGAAGACTCTTTAACCTCTCTGTCAGTGGGTTGAGAAATAATCACCCAGCGATATTTGCATTAAATTAGCTAATCCTATTTTTTATCCTGAAATCATCCATTCTGTGACCATTATGTCCCCTTTCTGCTGCACTGAACTGTCTCCATTAGTTAATGGTTAGCATCTTCTAGAACGTGTTTTATTCGGATTGTTGCAAATCCAAATGAATTAGATGACATAGCTACCGAATGGTATAAGAATGCACAGTGAGTCCCCCTTTTGCCCAAGGCCAGAAGCCAGTTGATATTTACCAATTGACTGCAAAGCCAAGGGTGCATCAGAAAGAGGCAAAGTTGTCACAATGTACATCTCTCTCCTAAAAGTATGTACTGTGGCAGTAAGTTCAAAGGACCTAGAAACAATCACATTCATCACAGGCCCTTACTCATGTTAAGAAGGGAACTATCAAAAATTCAGTCTAACAAAAAAATGTTCACTCATTTATGCACAGGAATATTTTTAGCAATACTTGAAAGTGCTGTTTATTTAGTAAACAAATCTCTCACCTGCCTATTTTGTTGAATGCATTTAATACAAATTACAGGCTCCACAAAACTTATTAAATGTAACAACGGTAAATTCTGACATCGAAATTTTTTTTTTTCCTTCAATAGTTTTGGAGTAAAATGATTATCACTCTGTAGAAGACCAATTCTGTAAATGCCTCTATTTGGTTTGTGGCATGTGTGTATTTAAATGCAAAAATTTGTTTTTTTCTATCCAAGTGTTCTAAATGCTCTTGAATCAAATATTTTTAGGTCTGCCTTTTCGGTCGACTTCATCTTTTTTAGGACACCTATTTCATGAGTGGAGCTGAAATTGAGAAAAATGAAAGATGCGAGTGACAGAATTCTAGAAACAACACAAAAATGAAAAATGTGACCATGTTGACTCCTAGCCTGGTACTAGGCACTGTTTTTAATCCAAAGACAGAGAGAATAATAATAAATTAAAGGGTCAGGACTCAAAGAGTGTAGCTGCAGAGGCTTCTCTTGGCAGAAAGGAACACTGGGCATGGAGGGGGGTCTCCCATTTCTCTGAAAATACTGTGTTTCATAAACAGTTCAGTGAGGATCAAGGGACCTGCCGTATCATTTCATATTTTGGACTGTGTGGATTTGGAATGTTTTTGGTAAAAAATAAGATTTTCTCTGTCATTGTAAAATGCCTCCACCGAGGGAATTTAATGATGTAGTTACCAGAAAAAATGCCATAGTGGAAAAAAAAAATGACAAGAATGGTTATGAGTAGAGAAAGACAATCTCAGCACTGCCAGAAATGAATGAAGACACTTTGATGTGCTGTGGGCTGATTTTACAGGTGTAAACCTGTAGCGAGCCAACTTTGGATCACTGTTTATTTGTGCGTGCTAAATTTGTCAGTCTTAGAAACAGTGCATTAATATCTCAATGTAGTATTTTCTATAATTCTATGGATTTTTTCTTTTGCTTAAGATTTTATTTATTTATCAGAGAGAGAGAGAGAGAGCATGAGCAGGAGTAGCAGCAGCCAGAGGGAGAAACAGTCTCCCCGCTGAGCAAGGAGCCCAACGCGGGACTCTGATCCCAGGACCCTGGAACCATGACCTGAGCTGAAGGCCGATGCTTAACAGACTAACCCACCCAGCCGTCCCATATTTTTTTTTTCTGATACATGCTGATTTATGTGTTTTTATGCTATGTTGTTTGGCTTCCAAAGGTTTTATCTATTCAACTACATCGCATACCTATAAGGAAATGCAGCAACAGTTTTAAGAATGGAGTCAGACCGCTCTCCCTCCCTACCTCCCCTCCCCGCCGAGAGACTCTGGAAGAGTAACCACATCGTCCTGTATCTTAGGTCTCATGTATATAAAATGGGCATTCTATAAACTTCTTCACAAATGAAGAAGGAAGCAAATGATTAGCATAATCCTGGTTTAAACGTAAAATAGAAGTTAATATTAGCCTTGCTGTTATTATTGTTAATATTATCACAACATGACAAAAGCAGACATTAGCTGGGAGTAAGCCTTGTTATTCTTGTTTCAGAGAAAATTTTCCCACGAGACAAGTAAAAAGCCTTTTGACACCTATGGACAAAGCCAAGTATTAGTATGAGACCTAGTTTGCCTCCTGTTGACTGCCTTAAGTGAGGAATCCAGTTGACGGCAGTGTAGGTACAATGCTCAAGATGATTTTGTAAAAAGAGCCAGGTAGTTGTACACTGTTTGCTTTACAGGCTATGTAAAGTCTTTATTTTATGACTATGAGCTACGTTTGGCAGCATTCTATTATGCAGATACACAGTCTCGTTACCCAGAAGAATAACACTCATTGACATTCTCTACCTTCTTCCTATGTTCTGGAGGAGGATCAACTATTGATTAAGGTGGCATCAAACCAGAGATTTTAAATCCACCCTTTCAGATAAGGTATGTTGCAATGGCTAAGATCACTTAGTTATTCAGAGCTTTGAAAAGTATGACACAAGAGTTACTCTGACGAACATAAGCAACTCAGCAGTGCATGCTTCAAATAAATAAAACATTAGCAAGTTGTAGGTCAGCATTGAAGAAGAGCTCCATGTTATTTTACCTCTTCTATGATTCTGCAGCAGGGGGGGACCCCATGACAGTGTATAAGGGAACCCTCCCCCCAAAAAAAAGAAAGAAAACAACAGAAAGAAGACAGAATACAGAAATAAAACCAAAAGGGGAAAAAATCTCTGTCGGCTGATATGATGAAACATTCATTACTTTGTGGGAAAGCAGCCAAAATGATTTATACTTCAATACTCCATACTGAAATCAAAGAGAATGGGGTAGAAATGCCGATACAACTCTGGATGCAGAGAGCTCTGAAGCATGGCACTGCAAAAGAATATTTTGATTGAGACATTTAATGGCAATTCAAACAGACTAATTATGAATTAAGGTACTAAAAATGCATGTGATTTCACTTCTGAGGCAACAGCTGAATTTTTATTTCTAGATGCAATATTTGGCTACTCATCATAGTATGATTGGGACAATATAACTTTATTGTGTAAGTGATTTTGTGCCAACAATGTGAAAAACGAATTTTAGAGCCTGCTTCTATGCAAAATGTAATGTGTTGAAGATATCAGACTCTCTTGGCTCTTCAGCATTTATAAACAAATCACACGAAAACTAATGTTTTTCATGCATTTCCAAAAATATTGTTATTAGCATTATTCTCACAAAAGTAGACATTTTAATCTTGACTACATACACATAATGCATTAAGTTCAAATTCAGTTTTCCTTACCAAGAAGGTTCAAGAAACACTTACGATTACAAACTACGTCTAGAGCAATAACAGAAATTGAAGTACGAGGAATTTATATATCTAAAGCCCTTGATATAATTTATGTGCAAGTTACCTTTAATGTAAAAATGTGTAGACTTGCATAGTACTATGTATATTGTTATGTAGTTCAAATCAGTGAGGTCGAAAGTGCAGGTGTGTGTTTCAGGTTTCTGGTTGTCATATACATGATTCTCTATAACAGGTGAAGTCAATGTTAACCAGTAATTTATTCTAAAAACACTCCGAGGGCCTCATTTAGAAATAATTTTTTATCTTATTCTAGTTTTTCTTTTCTTTTTTATTTGTTATTATGTCCTTATCTCTCATAATATAGTTCCTCTTCTCCCTGAGTTATAGAAATGATAATACCCAAATCAAAGTGGTACCCTATCAACTTTCATCTCATTGCAATACTCAGGAAAGTGAGTCATAGGTGATGCAGTTCTTTGAACAAAATAAACAAATGAAAGCACTCTGAAATTGGTTTAGAATACTAATTTGAATATTTTTTGCCATTGATTTGAAAGCAGCTACCTTTAACTTTATATAATGAGGCCATTTCAAAATTAAAAAAAACTATAGTCCACAAAACCCTTTTTTAATAAAGGGAAAATACAATTCATCTTCTCATAAGAATAACTTTTTTTAATGATCCCATGAATGGCCTTTCTTTGTAAAATATTGGAAATTTGACATGATTTAATCATTTAAGCATTGGTAAACATATGCCTCTTATGTATTAAAATCTGACAAGGAATATCAAATTTTATAGAGGATTTAAATTCATCTTTTCATGACAAATTAGAAGCATTTTATTTTACTTTTTTTAAAGATTTTATTTATTTATTTGACAGAGAGAGATCACAAGTAGGCAGAGAGGCAGGCAGAGAGAGAGGGGGAAGCAGGCTCCCCGCTGAGCAGAGAGCCCGATGCGGGGCTCGATCCCAGGACCCTGAGATCATGACCTGAGCCGAAGGCAGAGGCTTTAACCCACTGAGCCACCCAGGCGCCCCAAATTAGAAGCATTTTAATGTGCATATTGCATTGCATAGTTAATTCCAAACATGTATTCAACTATCACAATTTCATAGAAATAAATCTAATTACAATGCAATATTTCTCACGGAAACAATAAATGAACTGATGTATTTACAGCTTTCTGGAGCTTTCTAATTTGGTAAAAGCTAAACACATAAAAAGTCATGAGTGTCTTATCAGCAAAATTAAGAAACACTATTACTTACAGAGTACCTGTACAGTGGCTATTAAGAAACGTCTTAGCTATGAACAGTATAAAATATGTAGATGTAAATTACAGAAAAATTGTTCCAATCAGATATCAGTTGATATTTCAAAGAATCTTTCCACTGAAAAAAGATGACCTTACTAAAAAAATATTAAGAAAACCAGGTCTGATGGGAGAATTTTTTATCTATTAATAAGATTCTGAAAGAAAGAGTCAGAAGGTATGGGCAGTCAGTTCTGATTAGTGAATACATTATGGTACTCTTAAAGTTCTGATGTATTACTTCCTAAGTGTACTTCTTGAAGCATGTCCCTTGTTAATTAAAATTTCTGAATCACCCAGCTTTAACTTTATAAGCTCCATTCTGAACTCTATCCCTGAAACTTCCTTAAGGTACTAGATAAGACCAGCCATTTCTGAAGATAATTGAATACGGTCATGAAAATGGAAGTCTTTGGGGTCAAAAGACTCCACATGGGCATTTTAGGACTCATTTCTTCACATGGTCATGTTAGGCAAATAAATAAATGTATAAATTTAAAATGCTAAATAAATAGCTTTCTAGCTTGTCTACCTGATGGCCTCCTGTTGATCCTCCAATATTTTGCTTGAACACCACTTACTTCATGATCCTTTCCCTGACTGCCTTCTCCCTGCCTCTACATCAGGAATTTTTTAACACATTGTCTGCTAAGCTACCAACATACTTCATCCATGACATCTCTGTTTCATTATATGTCATCATAGTGTGCATGTCTGCTGCACTCATTAGATTGCACTTTGCAAAGAGCAACAATTACATCTTTTTTAATGTCATATCTTGTCTCTTCGGTATAATACCCAGTACAGAGTAAATGCCTCAATAAATATTTGTGAATTAATTTGAAGACTAGATAAGCTCCTTCCAGGGATTTTTGTCTGGAGCCTTACTTTACTGAGGAAAATATTTTCACTGAGCTAAATAACTACATTTCTTAGATCCCCTAGAGCTAAGCTATTGTCATGTGACTAAGTTCTGATCAGTAATACATAATGCAAGTGTTGTCTAGATTTTCAGAAAATGTTCTTAAGAAGTGGTGCATCACTCTTTATACTTTCTTCCTAGGCCATGCCTTAAATGTGTAGGCAGTAACTGGAAGTCCAGCCACCATCCTGCACTATGAAGAAAAGGGCCTTATCCCAGGCATATGGGAGAAAGGAGCTAAAGGGATGCTGAGTGGCTTAGTGGAGCCACCACACTGGGTCAGTGACATGGGCTACATTGGTTCCCCCAAAGGTCTTATGTTTAAGTCATAACCACAAGTACCTCAAAATGTGACTGTACTTGGAGGTAGGGTCTTATAGAGATAATTAAGATAAAATGAGATCATTAGGTTGGGCCCTAAAGCAATATGACTGGTATTTTTGTGAGAAGAGGGAATGAGGACACAGACATGCATAGAAGGAAGACCCGGTGAAGACAGAAAGAAGACAGCCATCTATAAGTCAAGCAGAGGGGCCCCAGAAGGAATTGATCTTACTGACACACAGATCTTGATTTCTAGTCCCTAGAACTGTGAGAAAAGAGATTTCTGTCATTTAATCCACCTAGATTGTAGCACTTTGTTAAAGCAACCCTAGCAAACTAACACAGGTCTTGGTACAGGGAATTGGGACGTTGCTATAGCAAATACCCAAACTACCAGAACTGTGTCATGGGCAGAGGCTGGGAGAATTTTGAGGTGCATGTTAGAAAATGCCTAGAATGCCTTGAAGAAGTTGCTGGTAGAAAAATGAACATTAAAGAGATTCCAGTGAATGCTCAGGAAGAAAAGAGGAGGGCTGTAGAGAAATCTACATCTTAGTAGTATACATGTATTGTTATGAACAGAATGTTGGCAGAATGTGAGTATTCAAGTCACTTCTTATTAGGTCTCAGATGGAAATGTAGGGGATGTTATTGGAGCCTGGAAGAAAGGCGATCCTTGTTACAAAGTGGCAAAGAACTTGGTCAAAATGTTTTCTAGTGTATTGTGGAAAGTCGAACTTATAGGTGATGGATAGTTACCTGAGATTTCTAAGCAAACTGTTGAAGCTCCAGCCTGGTTTTTCCCTACTGCTTATCATAAAATATAAGAGGAAAGAGATAAGTTGAAGAAGGAATTGTTAAGCAAAAAGGAACCAGAACTTGAAGATTTGGAAAATCCTTACCCTCTTCATATTGCAAAAAAAATTAGGAAGAATGTTCTGGAGAGAAGATCAAGAGTGTAAGTGGACAACATTTTATGAAAAGATTATAGTGTGTGACTTATAGATACAATCAGCCATCTCACCAGAAGTCAGGAATAGAGATGGGAGGCATAGAGAGATCTGTGGGGGAACTTCTTATCGGATGCCTTGGCCCTGGGAACTGCATGAAAGACCAATAAGTTTTGTTTTTTTTTAAGATTTTATTTATTTATTTGCACAGAGAGAGAGATCACAAGTAGGCAGAGAGGCAGGCAGAGAGAGAGGGGGAAGCAGGCTCCCTGCTGAGCAGAGAGCCCGATGCGGGGCTTGATCCCAGGACCCTGAAATCATGACCTGAGCCGAAGGCAGAGGCTTTAACCCACTGAGCCACCCAGGCAGCCCTACAATAAGGTTTTTGAGAAATTGTTACCAGCAGAAATGTTCAGTTTTGACTGAAGGAGGTAGAAACAAAACGAAGGAAGGTGTCAGACTTCTGTGATTCTATAGGATGGGACCGTAGAGATATCTATGGTGGCAAACGTTCACTATCCTCCAAACCCGGGAAGAATGACCTGAAGGTGGTTCAGAGTTTGGCAGGACTGCCACTCTCACCATAGACCTAGAAGACACAGGTCCAGAGGGCAGGGCTGTCTTCTTAGTCCCAGAGATTGGAGCTACTTCCTCAGCTTCTGAGGGTGGGGCTATCTTTTGCAGGGCTGAGGGGGTTCAGTCATTCTGGTGGGCCCAGATGACAGATCATGGAGCCAAAGGGGATGATGCTCAAGCCTTAAAATCCAATGGAATTGGGCACCTGGGTATTTCAGCTGGCTAAACATCTGCCTTCAGCTCAGGTCATGATCCCAGGATCCTGGGATTGAGTCCTGTTATCGGGCTCCCTGCTCCACAGGGAGTCTGCTTCTCCCTCTGCCCTTTCCCCACCTGTTTTTTTTTTTTTTTTCTTTTCCTCTCTCTCTCTCTCTCTCAAATAAATAAATAAATAAATAAATAAAATCTTAAAAATAATTTTAAAAAATCCAATGCAATTAACCGTGTTAGCTTTCAGACTTGCTTGGGATCCATGACTCCTTTCTTCTTTCCTCCTTTCCCTTTCTCTGTTTTGGAATGGGAACGCCCATGTGACTATCTATACATTGTATTCTGGAGGCAGATAATTGTCTGGTTTCACAGTTTCAGAGCTGGAGAGGACTTTTGCTTCAGGGTAAATTATAACCCACGTCTCACCCTTACTTGATTTAGATGATATTTAGATGAGATTTTGAATTTAGAGCTGGGGCTGGAATTGGATGAGACTTGCTGGCTGTTGTGATAGGGCGAATATACTTTCCCAGTGAGAGAGACATGGATTTGGAAGGTCAGATGGAGGAATGTTATGTGTGGAATTCTGTCCCTCCCAAACTCGTAGGTTGATATCCTAACTCCCAGTACCTCTGAATGTGACTATTTGAAGACAGAGATTTTACAGAGGTAATTGAGGTAAAGTTAGGTCATTATGGTGGACTCTAATCTGATATGACTGGTATTTTTACAAGAAGGGTTTAGGACACAGACACACAGAGAAGGAAGACCCATGAAGATGCAGAAAGAAGATAAATATCTACAAGCCCAGGAAAGAGGTCTTAGAAGAAACCAAACCTATTAGCACTTTGATATGAATTTTTAGCTTCCAGAATTATGAGAAAATAATTTTCTGTTGTTTAAGCCACCCAGTCTATGGTACTTTGCTGTGGCTGTCCTAACAAATTAGTACATCCAGGATGCCTGCCTCAATACTTTTGTTGTGTGAAAGAGAAATACATTTATATCCTATTGAAGGCACTAGTATTTTGGGATTTTCAGCAATAGATAACTAAATCAAATCATATATAGTCCAGGGCATTGGAGAATGAGATAGATTGCAATAATGTCAACAGACTTCTTAATGGAAACTTTAAGCCAAAAGAAAAATTCACTCAAAATCATAAAGTATACTTGCCAGGTTAGAAGTCTGTATTAATCAAATTAAGAATCAAACATAATAGATTTTTTAATGAATGTTTCCAGGTATGCCAATGGATCTTTCCTCAAGGAATACTAGGAGAAATGATCCACCAAAATAATAAACAAGTAGTGGGATCAAGTAGCAGGAATTTCTATCATGACGCTGAAGAGAAGCTTCAGGGCAAAAATGTTGCAGCTGGTTTTGAGAGCAATAGTCAGATTGTAGCTGGGGAATAAAAAGTCATTTAGGGTGGAATGCAAACTATTTAATGAATCATATGCCATCAGCATTGAGCAATTAGAAGCAATGCCAGCCCGATCACAATGGATGCAAGCTGCAAACATGATGAATAGCTAGATTGTGTTTTACTGACTAGATATTAGCCTTACTTGGGGCTGGCTTCATGGCCTCACCATTTGTTCAGCATTCACTAACACTTTTGGAAGAGCCCTGTGCTTTGTTTTATGCTCTCTTTTTCAGTCATTAAATTCTCAACTTTATCCCTGCGCTTGGGTTTTGTGTGAAGTCTGATGGACCCGTGGGGCATATGTGAGAGCAGGGGAGATCCACCAGGTGGCGCTCTGTGCACGTGGGCTCAGGCCCTGGGCAGGGCAGGCAGCAGGCTTGGGCAGTGTGCATCCAGATTAGCTGGGCTGAAGGTTCTGCACGCACATTAGGGCCAGTCCCAGGCGCAGAACCTGAGCTAAGATTAGTACCAGCAATGGCAGCAGAAGCAGGAGCTGCAGAGATAGCCAGCTTGCCTTGGGAGAGGAGGCATTCCTCGTTGGGGCTTTTAAAACTGCTACAACATGTCAAAACAAATATCCGCAATCTAATTAAATTTAAAAATCATCGCCTTTGGTAGAAAATAACACTATTTTCATATCGAAATGGTCTTGTCCTGAAAGACACAGCAATAAATGCACAAACATGAATTTTGAATTATATAAAAATCATGAAGCCATTTTCATTTCCGGTACAACCACTAAAAGTTACAACAGATAATGGAGTAAACGTTACGATGCGATTTTATAAATTTACATTTAAAATTAGGTTCCGACTTACATGAAACTGATGTGTATGAAGAGTTAAATCTTTTGAGAAAAATCGTCCCCAAAGAACCATCAGCTCCCTTATATTAAAATTTATATTCTGAAATAATTCATCAGAATGCATTCCAATGTTGTCATTGCCTATAAAAGACTCTTAGCTTCTGTACCAGTTGTAACAGCACAAAGATCTTTCTCAAAATTAAAAATTACGCAAAATTATTGTGCTCTTCTATTTGCCAAGAACAGCCAGTCATTTTCAATTATATTGATTGAAAATGAAACTGGTAAAATAATAAATTTTGTTGACGTAATAAATGAATTTATAGAAAAGAAAGCCAATAAAATCTTATAATCAATATATATATTCATAAATTAATATTACTTATTGTATTATTTAAAAGTATGATACCAGAATTTTTTTCATAATTTGTAAGTGTATGTCACAATTCATATACCACTATTACCCCTACTATGTTTTGTAAGTAATGTAACATCTTTTAAGAAATAGACTTGATCTTTTAGTACCTTTAATGGGATTTTTGAACAAGGGTGCTTGAGTTTTCATTTTGACCTAGAAATGATGCAGCCAGACCCTAGGTGCCAAAGAAAATAAAACCAGAATGCTAACGGAATGCCAGCTATTTGTCTACAAAATAAAAAGAGCTATATATTTATTAAAATATTTGGAGATGAATTAATGGTAAGTGCAAAGAAGAAACTAAACAAACAAGGAAATAAAGCATTACTAATTCCAGAGGAAACCAAAAAGCATTAGAAAAAAAATGCAAACCTCCCTTCCTGCTATACCATGAACTTTGATTATATTGTCAAAATAATGAGAACATTGGCTATGATAGCACCAAATTGTGTTATACCTTAACGGAGGCATTATAAGCATCATAGTGGGAGGTGTGTGCATGAGGGAAGGTGTAGGTAAATTAGCTCCTCACTTTCCAAAGTAGCAAGACAACAATAAATGCAAAACCACGAAGTCAATTCAGAAATGTTAGTAGAAGCACGCTACTTAAATTATAGGTTTAAATAAGAGAAGAAATTTCTAGCAGTGTTGAAAATATGACCTGCATAGAACACAAGTGAGTGAGAGCTGAGGGGAGATATGATACTGCTTTCTTTGTGATAAGCCTGAAAGAGCCTTTTAAAAAAATATATTTAATTGTAATATGTAGCCCTTGATAAGAATTTAAATTGAAAAATAAATACTACTGTACAATATTGAAAATTATTAGGTAAAATATTAAGTAAAATATAAAAAACAATTTTAGACAGAAAACATATTTATAGGTCAAAACATAGAAAAATAAAATAGGGTTTAATAATTTTAGGGAACATTAAAACAAAAGTGATTCATATATAGATCATCCTTCTCTACTGTTCCCTGTGATATATTTTTTTTTACCAGTGTTATTCACAGCTATAGTTTTGAGGCTGCAATTTCAACTTCTTTTTTAATCCTTCAAGGTCCCCTAAAATGTTCGCAATGTCTCATTTACGAGCATGGGGAGCCTCTGAACACAGTCACTCCTCACGATTCTATCAATGTATTTTGTAGCAACTTTGCCCCAGGAGTGCTCTAAAAACATCTGGAATACATGGATTCAAAATATTTGTTTCTTGTAGCAGATATGTATATAAATACCCATGACAAATTTTTCAAATTGTAAGAAGCTAAAAAAAAAATTGTGGACTTAGAGACCATTGACAATAAATAACCTGTTGTTGTGTTATTTTTGTATACATTTTTGCTCTATTTCTATCGAGTGAATACTCAGAAATAAGAAAAAATCAATTTATGTTAATTGACTCAACAGTTTACGACAATTGCCAAGCAAATAATGAATCCCCAGGGTTTGGTTACACGGGGTTGTTTGCTATCTTTAAATGAACAGACCTGGTCAGAGAATTGGGTTCTCCAGGGAAACAATTTTCCTCCCTGATTTTAGTGTAAAACAGATATAAACAACAAATACATTGTTAAGAACTACTTTTAGAAAAACAACACCACCAACAACAACTCATGGTCCAGTTAATGGCTAAGTCCCTGCTTTAATCTGTTGAGCATGAAATGCCTCCCTTCCATCACAAGGACCAGGTTCCACCCACTGTAATGTCAGATAAGGGAGGGTTCCACAGAGAAGGTGGAAAGGATGCAGTACTTGAGTTTATTTTCTCTTAGGGGAGACTGTTCTTATATTTGTGAAAGTAACTGCAAAAATAAAACAAACACCAACAAAAATTAATTAGCCACCACTTTATGCAACCATATTGAAGATGCCTGGAAGGTAGTAGCGCTAAAGTAAAAATTGTCTTTAGGTAAAAGAGTCTAAAATAAGTGTTCATTTTTTCCTGAAAGCAGTCATGCTACCGCAGAATATATAAAAACTGTGAATGTGTATTTGACATTTGATGTGAAGATCTCTATTAGTGTTATTGTCGATTGTTAAGCTATCATTTGATTGTATAAATATGTAATTAAATATAAACCTCTGGGATGCCTGGGTGGCTCTGTCACTTAAGCCTCGGCTTTCAGCTCAGGTCATGATCTCAGGGTCCTGGGATTGAGCCCCGTATTAGGCTTGCCACTCAACGGGAGTCTGCTTCTCCCTCTCCCTCTCCCGCTCCCCCTGCTTGTGCTCTCTTTCTCAATTAAGTAAATAAAATCTTAGAAAATGATAAATATAAACCGCTGAAATAAGTCCTTCGTAACATGGTGGCTGGAAAGAGTTGGAATGACTACTGTTTTCTGACACCATTTTTTTTTCTTGAAGATTTATTTTCCCAAACTAAATACTGAAGGGTTGTAGAATTTGGATGGCAAATAGAGGTTATGACATATTTCGTATTAGTTTTCTCTTGATGCAACAAATCACCACAAATCCCATGGCTTAAAACAGCAGACTTTGGGGTGCCTGGGTGGGGCAGTCTGCTGAGCCTTGGACACTTGGTTTCAGTTTAGGTTGTGATCAGGATCATAATCTCATGGTCAAGATTAAGCCCCACCTCAGGTCCTGTGCTCAGTGTGGCTTAAAACTCCCTCTCCTCTCCCACCACCCACCCATAGCTATTGCTCTCCTCTCTCAAATAAATAAATAAATCTTTTTTAAAAATCTGAAATTTATTATCTTGTAGTACTGGAGGTCGCACGTCTAAAATGGATCTCAAAAGGCTAAATTAAGGTGTCAGCAAGGTTGCATTACTTTCTGGAGTTTCTAGGGAAGAATCCACTTTGTGGCCTTTTCCAGGTTCTAGAGGCTGACTGCATTCCTTGGCTTATGCACCCTTTTTTATTTCCAAAGCCAGCAACAATGGTTTGAATCCTTTGTATATGACACCTTTCTGAGCTGGCTGTTTTAGTTTCTCTGCTTTTAATGATTTCTTTGATTAAATTAGGTTCACCCAGATAATTAAAAATAATCTTCCCAGCTCAAGGTCCTTAATCTTAGTCACATCTGCAAAGTCTCTTTTGTCATGTAACAAGAGGAGAAATATCCTCTGGTTCTGGGGATTAGGCTGTGGACATTTTGTGCAGACCAGTATTCTGCCTGCCACATATTCCAATATATAGAATGAAAGCATATTTGCACTTGTAGGTTCTAATAATATTTTCACTTATGTTCTAAAATACCATCCATCCATTAGAAGAATCTGTTGCAGTCTCAAATAGTAAAGGCAGATATTTTATTTATTTTACTCTTCCGCATATCTGTGGTTCCCAAATTATGATTCATGAAGAGCAGCATCAGTACTGTAGGAAATTTGATAAAATTGCAAAATTTTTAAAATATTTTATTTATTTATTTGTCAGAGAGATTACAAGTGGGGGAAGGGGCAGAGGGAGAAGACTCCCTGCTGAGCAGGGAGGCTAATAGGGGACTTGATCCCAGGACCCTGAGATCATGACCTGAGCCAAAGGCAGATGCTTAACTGACTAAGCCACCCAGGCATCCTAATAAAAATGAAAAATTTTGAGCAATATCCCCAAGCTACTGAATCAGAGTAAAGCTCAAAATCTGTGTTTTACAAAGACCTCTAGGGAATGCTGATGTAGACTAAAGTTTGAGAACCAGTTCTCAACCCTGTAGAATTGTAGGCTCAGAAAAATAGCTTGATACAATGTTTCTAAATAACATAAGGATTCCCCCATTAATACTTCTGATAGAGGGCCATCAGCAAATTGAATATTGTATATTTTTATTAATTTTGTATTCCTAAAAGAGTCTGTAAGCATTTATTATGAGCCATATGCCAGGTTAACCTCTCGTAATAACATGGGGTGTGTCTCTCCCCAGTTCTACCTTCAGTGACCTCATCGGAGAGTATCCACAAGATAGTTGTGATAGTAACTTTATCAGGAAAATCATTAAGTGCAACTAATCAAGTCAGAATCTGATTTTCCTCCAAAGAACTGGTTGTTAAATATTTGCCAGCAAACCTTTGAAGATACTAAAATGTAAGCTCTCTGTCCTTTAAGAATTTATATATCATACAGGATGAAAAAATAGTGAAGAATGAGAAATGAGAAAATCATAGGAATAAATGTCTCCCATAGAATTCGGAAAAAACAGTGAAGGTTTTCTTGTATTCCCAGTTTTTTTTTTTCTTACAATTAATTTTGTTATATTGCTACTATTCTACTAATAGCATGAGTTATACAAAATGAAAATACATATTTGATCCATACCAGGTAATATATATATATATATATATATATATATATAATAACTTATTAAAGGAAATGAATTCATATTGGATTGTGACCTAAAATCCAACTCATTGTCATGTAAAAGAGACATGCCTACAAGTGGGATTCAGAAATGCTAAAGATAAAGAAATGAGGAAAACTATAACTAGGCAAAGTCAAACCAAATACACAGTGTTTGTAGTCATGCTACCTAACAAAGTGAAATTCAGAATAAAAAGCATTAACCAGTCAAAAAGGACAATATTTAGGTCTAAAGGCTATGCTACGCAAAGAAGATATAGCAGTTATGGAAAATGTACGATGAAATAACATGGTGGTAACCTTAATAAAGAATAAATTACACCAAATATGAAATGAAGTGCTGCTTTTAAAAATATATTATTAAATCTAGCAATTAAATGACCTAAGGCAAAGAAATCCTAGTATTAGTGAGCAAACCCAATACCACCTTCCAGTTTTTGAAATACATTACTAATCAAAAGGTTGTGATGTTTCTTGGAACAATGGGTCATTCCTTGGACAAAGTTTGTGGCAGAAGAAAACAAAGTGAGCCTGGAGCATCTTATTGGGCAAAAAATTAAGAAACTGGCCAAGAATTAATTGTTTTAGAAGTGACAAAAGGACACCATGACACAGAATTCGATGAAAGGACAGAACTAACCAAATAGGAACAATTTGTGCTTAAAAATAATAATAATAATAATGTAACTTATAATATTGACGAAATAAAAATACAGGTATGTATAATGATAGTCACAAAAGCAGAAGACAAAAGATTGTATCCATGCACAATGTTGTTATTTTGTTACACTTGTTGTATACATGTTATACTTCATGTAAGTGGATACGGTTATGGTTAGAAGCAAACAAAACAAAAGAGAATAAAAAACTAAGCTAAAACTCTCACTTCTCTGTGGAAACCTCTACTATTGCTCATCTAGTAAAATCCAAGGGTTTTGTTTTGTTTTGTTTGTTTTAAATAGAAAACAAAAGGTACCATTCATATAAAGAAGATACTATGAGAAAATAAAAAGTTCATGAGAATGTGTGTAATTGCTTTCGTTTTAAACAAATGGTTGTGGCAAAGGCAAAGTAAGAGGAGTGATGTCAGCAAGATGTGCACTGGGAAACCCTTGGCTCGCCTTCCTCCAGGGAGACACTGATCTCAAAACAATACATGAGCCAGATTTCTTTGTTGGAACTCCACTTGAGAAAATATAGCCCCTCGAGCAGGCACAGGACCGAGAAGAGGTGCACTGGAGCAGGTAGGAAACTCTGTTATACTTTCCTACCTTAGCCCAACATCTCCCAGCACATTTGAATACTCCCAACTCATGGTGTCTCCTTTGGGCTGGAAAGAGGAGTGCGGAACATGAGTTCAGTATTCTGCTCTATGGGGATGCCACCCAAAGACTACTTTCTATCTCACCTGACTGAGAGCATTTAGGGAAAGGAAGCAGCGCCTTGGATGCCTGGGTACCTACCACGTTACAAAATAACAGCGAATCACACATCTGATATGGGGTCAATATCCACTGTATGTAAAGAACTCCTAAAACTCAACAACAACCACAACAAAGGAATCCGATTAATAAATGGGCAAAGTAATCCAATTAATACACGGGCAAAGTATCGGAATAGATAGTTTTTCAAAGAAGATATACAAATGGCCAACGAGAAGATGAAAAGATCCTCAGCATCACTAGGCATTAGGGAAATGTAAATGAGGTGTTATGTCACACCCATTAGGATGGCCTCTATCAAAGACAACAGAGAACAGCGAGTGCTGATGGAGATTCATGCACTGCTGGTGGGAATGTAAAATGGTGCAGCCACTATTGAAACAGGATAGTTTCCTCGAAATGCTAACCATAGTATTATCATATGATGCAGCTCTCCCTCTTCTGGTTATATACTCAAAAGAATTGAAATCAGGATCTTGAAGATATATTTGCACACCCATGCTCATTGCAGCATTATTCGCCATAGCCAAGAATTGGTAGTTGCTCAAATGTCCATCAATAGACGAATAAAGAAAATGTAGTATATACATATAATGGATTATTTTTCAGCCCTCAAAAGGAAGGACATTCTGACACCTGCCACATGTATGAACTTTGAGGATATTATGCCGAGTGAAATTGGCCAGTCACAAGAGGACAAATTCTGTGTGATTCCCCTTATGTGAGATATCAAGAACAGGCAAAATCATGGAATTGGAAAGTGTAATAGAGTTTGCTAATGGCTGGGGAGGAGAGAAAATAGGGAGCTGCTTTTTGATGGGTTTAGTTTTAGTTTTGCAAAATGAAAAAGTTCTAGGGAGGTGCTACACAACAATGTGAATATAGTTAACACTAGTGAACTGTGCACTTAAAATGGTTGAGGGTAAATTATATATTATATGTCTTTTTACCACAGTTTTTTAAAGAGCTGAAAAAATAGTCTACATTATTGATGAAAGTCTTTTTAAAGAAATAAACTATCAAATAAAAGTTGGAGAGGGGCTCCTGGGTGGCTCAGATGATTAAGTGCTGACTCTTGGTTTCAGCTCAGGTCATGATCTCAGTGTGGTGGGATGAATCCCCCTCCCCACCTCACACCACCCCCGGGCTCTGCACTCAGTGTGGAGTCTGCTTGAAATTCTGACTCCCTCTTCCTTTTCCCCTCCCCCCACTCATGCTCTCTCTCTCTCTCTCTCTCAGATAAATACATCAATTAAATCTTTAAAAAGAAATTGGAGAAAGTTGGACAGTGTAAACAAAGACAGTGGAAAGGCTGATGATCGAGGAATCAATAGGCCAAGGATTCAGTTAATATACATACAACAACAACAACAATTAGCCAACAATGGAAAATGAATTAGTGACTTTAGGGATGGAACTGCCAACCAATTAAGTAATCATTCCAGTAATTCAGGAAGACATTATAACAATCCAGGTTAGAAGAGAGGTAGTGAGGTAGATAAACCAGCAATGAGAGAGAATAGCAGAGTGATAGACTCAGAGGGCTCATTAGTTACGATGACTAAGGAAAGAATGAAAGTTATTTCATCAAAGGCATTCATCCAAAATTTCCATTTCAATCATCCCACCCTTTAAATATTGGCTCTTACCTTTCCAATTACCTTCCTGTACGTTGACCTAAAATTATGCAGACCCAGAGACTTCCACTCCAATTATTTTACAATATTTTCACTGATCCCTTGGGTCCTCCTTTTCTTCCTTAGCTTAGATTAGATTCCAGGCACAGCTGAGTTGAGGGATAGGTAGATAATGCTGAAAATATAAATATTAAGAGACAATCTAGATAGTGAACTATGAAACCCTAAGCTCCTTCCCTTACTTGGCTACAGAAGCACTAATAGTGATATATTTATATACCTTATAAATACCCTGTTTTATATTTATAAATACCTTATATTTATATTTATAAATACCTTATATACCCTGTTATGTCCCACCTGTCCCTTGCTTTCTCATTCAAGAAAATGGAAGCTTTGTCTTTTGAAATATAAGTCCAAGAATGGAAACTAAACATAAAGACCAAAACTATTCCCTCCTGGAGACCTCTAGCCATCCTTCTTAATCTTCACAGATTATGCGTTTAACTTGCTAAACAGATGTCGGTGTCAGATTACTAATTACAATCTTCGAATGTGTGGGAACCCTTCTTCCCAGGATTCCTTGTCCTCATCATTTTGTATTTACTCCAAAGTTTTCTGGAGCAGAACCCTTAAGGATATTCTGAGAAAAAGTGCATGGGTTGTGTAAATATAAATTTTCATTAACTGAAAAAGCTTTATTTTTTTTTAGCTTTATGTTTTATGTATAGTTCATTTAGCTATAAAATTCTAGAGGATAATTTTCTTTCAGAATGTTGAAGCCACTGGTCCAATTTTCTTCCTTCTTTTTCAGTGTGAATAACTGATCCCACTACGATAAAAAAATCTTTCCTAGTTTTATCTTCAGAGTTCATTTTCTTATTGGTTTTAGGTTCCTATCCAACTATCATTTTGTTTAAAAGGCCAGTTACAATGCCCGTTTTCTCCCTTACTGAATGAACTTTGTTGTGTTTCTACTGCCTCTGGAAAATACTTCTTCAGCATCCTGCAAAGAATTTTTTCTTTTTTTACCTTTTCTTTTTTGTGTGTGTTATGTTAGTCATCATATAATACGTCATTAATTTTTGATGCAGTGTTCCAAGATTCTTTGTTTACATAGAACACCCAGTGCTCCATGCAATATGTGCCCTCCTTAATACCCATCACCAGGCTAACCCATCCCCCTATTCCCCTCCCCTCTAAAACCCTCAGTTTTTTCTAGGAGTCCACAGTCTCTCATGGTTCCTCTCACCCTCTGATTTCCCACCCTTCATTTTCCCCTTCCTTCTCCTAATATCCTCTATGCTATTCCTTATGTTTCTCAAGTAGTGAAACCATATGATAATTGACTTTCTCTTCTTGACTTATTTCACTCAGCATAGTCTCCTCCAGTCCTGCAGAGAATATTGAGGATGGACTGGGCTTTTGGTTTTTTCAGAGCAAGTTGGGAAAATCGGCTAGAAAATTGATCATTCAGTGTGTTATTTTCATTCATTTCTTCTCTTTTGGATTGTCCTACCCGCACCTTTCACAGGAGGCTTTGTGGTCAGCCCCTGACAAGGAAAACCTCATCTTGTCCTCCTTGGGAAGTTGCCTCCGAGTTCAAGGTGGAAAAAGAGACAGGGTATCCAGCTGCTTCTGGAAGGCACAACAAATGCTCTTGTTTTAAGCTCATATGCACAGAATCCCTAAGCTAATGGTGGTGATGGTGGTGGTGGTGTGCGTTTGTGGATGCATTTGAGTGCATTAAATAAAAGAATGGCAAGGAAACAAAGGATCAATTGGCTGTATAAAAGTTATCAAAATAAATCAAATTGAGAATATACAATGTAAAAAACATAATGGAAATCATGACTCTCACAGTGTTCCTATTAATTATTTTGAGGGCAGAAGCTAGAGAATGCATAGCTTTGGAATTCAGATCAAATTGGCTGGTCAAAAGTTAGATTTTCTTTAAAGACCCACTTTTGCTTAAAAAAAATCAAAATTTACATTCTCTTTTATATTATATCTATTTATCACTAAAATATTTTAATGACTTTACGTTAATGGGTGTTCCAGGAAGTGTACCACATTAATCATATGGCTGTGGATCCCTCTAGGAACTCTCCTGCCCATCCATCCTGCAAGATAAGCATCACCTTAGGTTTGAGAGTTTGGGCTGAATTCAGATGTATAAGCTATACCATGCATAAACCTAGCAGTCTTCCTTCAATTTAAGGTACTGTCACTAAGAAATGGCAAAGTACTTGAACTTTCAGTGACTCATCAAATTCTGTGTTACTAATAAATTGCTTCTGTAACATTATAGCATACTGATGTACTTCCGAAGTGTGTAGCCCTTCGAGAATCAAAAATTCTAAATGATAATTGGCTTAACACAATGCATTTAATGTGAATTTTTATAAAGCCACATATTTACATCTATTATTAGTCAATCATTGTATTAAATATTATGTAGAGATGGATTACATAGATTAATTGAATTTTTATGATCGCTGCTACTGAGATATCAAATACCTATAACCCACAGTAAAATACAAGAAAGTAAGTCAGAGCATGAGTGTCACTGGGATTTGACTGATCCTCCCATATTGGCTAAGGGCATTTTCTAAATCATAGGAAAAACATTTCTAACATAAAACCCTTATATAAAAAATGTGGGCTGGACTGGGGAGAGGAACATATAGGAATCATTTCTCCCTCTAGGGCCAAGATGAGTTAACTTACACATTGAAAACTTAGCAACTTACTCAGAAAACTTTGAAAACATACATCTTGCTGAGCTCTGAGGCCATTCCACCCCACAGTTGTTCTGGAGCTCCCTCAGAAGATTCTTTGGGACTTTCTCCTCTTGTAGATTTGAAGCACCATCCTCTTGGGAAACCACTGTGCTGTGTGCAACCTTCCCTTCTTCCAATGACATGTAATTCTTAGTGCCAAATGCTTATTTTCCTCTATCCTCCCAGCTCATGTTCTACTTCTTTTTTGTTCTTCTCTTTTCTCTTAATTCACATGCTTCGCCAACAAGTACTGATGGTTTCTACTCCACATTGTCTGCCACATCTGCCACTTACTCTTGCCACATAGTCCCTTAATTCCTGACTCCAGCTCTGTGTTTTTTCATTTTAATAGACACTATTCTTGATTACCAATGACACAAAACAGAAGTGTCCCAGGCATGCCTCTTCAAATTGATCATCTTTAAATATTTGTTCAGCATATCTAGAGAAGTGACAAAACACAGGATGGAAAGCTGAAGAACTCTGGCATCCCAGAAACAGCCATCCATCCCCTCCCCCCTAGTGCTACCATTCCACCTCTGGCCTCAAACTTGCATGTACTTAGAAGACAAAGCTCTGGGACAAAATGTATTTTATGTACAGTCGGAATACTGTTGGATTACATGTTCTCATCAATCCTGCTTATAGAAATTCATTATGAGTTTCTTTCTATTTTTTTCATTATGAGTTTTCTTTAAAATTTCTTTACTGAGGGTCATTATAATTTTAACATTAAATAAGACATGTCTAGGATTTTGTTCAACCACTGATTTCCAGTTTAGGGAAATAGTGTGTCTTTTTACAAAATACTTCCCATTCTGTTGGGTGGCTCTGGCGAAACATTGTACTAACTCTTCCTTCCTCCCTCCTTCCCTCCCTTCCTTCCTTCCTTCTTTCCTTCCTTCTTTCTTCTTCCTTCTTTCTTTCTTCCTTCTTCTTCCTTCCTTCTTCTCTTTCTTTCTCTCCTTCCTTCCTTCCTTCCTTCCTCTATTTCTTTCTTTCTCCTTCCTTCCTTCCTTCCTTCCTTCCTTTCTTCCTTCCTTCCTTCCTTCCTTCTTTCTTTCTTTTCTTTCTCTCTACCATTGTGCTGTGAAGCAGTTGCAGTGTGATGGTGGGAATGTGGAAGCAAGCCAGCCTTTAGCATGGCAGTAATAATGGGGTTAACATTTGTTATGTGCTTACAAGGGCCCGCTCTCTTAGCCACCTTTCCAATATAACTTGCTTAATACTTCTACCAATCCTAAGTTTTCTACTTTTCCCATTTCATAGAGAAGGTGAAATTGAGTATAAAATGCTAAATACAATTCGCCCAGCATCACAAAGATAGTAAAGACCAGATTCAAATCCACAGTGGCTCCTGAGTGCATAGTTATAACCAGTTACTGTTGTTTAATTTTTAGAAAAAAAACCTCTTTATTTTACACTCTTTATTCGGATGTTCTTCCCCAGAGAAACACAGTATTCCATGCTTACTGAAACATCGCTTTTTGATTCTTTTATATCCCTATATAGTTCTTGAGTCTTGGTTCAGCTGTTGTTTTTATCAGTAAGTCATAGAATCCAGGTTTTGTGCTACCTGCCACTTTATTTCCTTCTGTCAAACATAGCTGTTGTTTACCTTAGTGATTTCTCAAAATTTCTCATCAATTCATTTTTTAAAGCTATCAAACTCCTCCAAAGCCACGCTCTTTAAAACTGAGGGAGATCAACTCTGTCAAAATAGTTACAGGAGCTGAAGGCAGAAAGGGCTGCTACATCTTTCTTTATGTTCTGGGGTCCTTTTCAAAGTGCCAATTTCATTTGTACCTATAAACTTTAGAGATACTTAGTTCACCCAAACTTTCTGGCTGACACAAAATGGAATTCTCAGCACCTGAATTGCAATCATGGAAGATAACAGGCTCACACTGTGTGCCTTGTACCGTGATTGATTTTCAGATGCTCTTCAGCAAACCACTTGCAGCTTAATTGAAAAAAAAAAAAAA
>CM052887.1:4272821-4288525 GCA_028534135.1 Potos flavus | reverse complement strand
AAAAAAATGTATAACATAGGCAGGAAATGCAGTAGGGTCCTGGAGTTAGGGAATCCTGGTAACAAAGAGTCCGCTAGTGTTTATTATTATTTTTTTAATGTTGAACAGGTCCTCCTGATATCTGTATCTCATCTGTGTATTATTTTTTAACGATTTTATTCATTTATTTGTCAGAGAGAGAGAGAGTACAAGCAGAGAGAGTGGCAGGCAGAGGGAGAAGCAGGTTCCCCAGTGAGCAAGAGCCCGATGTAGGACTTGATCCCAGGACCCTGGGACCATGACCCGAGCTGAAGGGAGATGCTCAACTGTCTGAGCCACCCAGGTTTCCCAATCCCCTAGTGTTTATTAGGAATCAAGGGGAGATGGCCTTTCAATTAAGTCATCTAGATCACAGGGAGATACAAGGAGCATTGTTCTAAAGCAGTGCCCCAGAATCTTAGATGATTTAAGCAGTATGATGTGATGCCAAGCTTGGGGAGGGAGACACTTGCTTTTAGTGTATGTGCATATGGCTTGTGGAAATGGCATGGGATTGGGTATCAATAGATATAATTCTGGTTCCAGATGTCTTGTGTGTAAATCAGCCCGCCTCAATCTCCCTCTCTGTAAAGGTAACTTTAATCTATCTCTAGGGACAACATATTAATAAAAATGTCTAATGAAAAAGAATGGACGGGGCGCCTGGGTGGCTCAGTGGGTTAAAGCCTCTGCCTTTGGCTCAGGTCATGATCTCAGAGTCCTGGGATCAAGCCCTGCATTGGGCTCTCTGCTCTCAGCGGGGAGCCTGCTTCCCCCTCTCTCTCTGCCTGCCTCTCTGCCTACTTGTGATTTCTCTCTCTGTCAAATAAATAAATAAAATCTTTAAAAAAAATAAAATAAATTTAATAAAAAAAGGAAAAAGAATGGACAAATACACACATGGCAATCAATTTGTATTGTGCTCAGAGTGGTGTGGCAAATGAATTTCACCATGTGTGAACACCAGTATTCTGAATGGAAGTTGTTCTGGGAGCAAGGTATTGTGACAGCAATCCAGGAGTAAACAAGCTATCATATGATTTGAAATCTATTCCCTGTATTATAGAAGCAACACATAATTATGGAATTGACCACCAGAGGTCAATGATACCATTTTCATATACAAAAGCCATACACAATTCTTTCCAAACACTTTCTGTATGTTCTGCTTTTCCATTGGTTGAAATAGCTGTAGTCTCTGGGTGCCTCCGTTTCTTTTAATGTGATGAAACCTGATTATCTTCTATTCAGGCTTATTTTTCAGTTTCTTTTGAACTCATCTACTTGAGATCTAACAAAGGAAGAACTAGCATTGTTGCTAGGGGCAACATAAGAAATGAATTCTCTCCTGTGTGAAACAGGCTCTCCCCTTGGAAAGTCTGTCAATAATGATTTCCAGTGCAGACATCTCCAACAGGTAGATAGTGACCCATCAATAGCTTTATCTCAATCTCAGAGCATCTTCTTCTGTGCTCCTCTAACCCACAAAATAGGTATTGATTGGCAAGAATTCCCCATATCTCTGCTGTCCCACCCCTTACTGATAATAAGGTAACAATTAGCACAACTTAGTTGGCATCAGGGAACTGTCAAGCGCTTTGCAAATATTAACTCATTTAATCCACATGACGATGGCATGAAATAGGGATGATTAGCATCTCCATATTATAGAAGACAAAAGAAACAGAGAGAGTATGTAGTTTGCCTGAATTTGTACAAGTAGAGCTGGGATCTGAACCCAGGTAATTTATATGTAATGTGTTCAACCACTCACTAGGTTGATGCCTAATACAGTGAGGATTTGTGTGAATGAGTAATAAATTCATCCAATTATATTTTAAATTTTTTAATAAAATTTTCTGATCACAGATGTTTCTATTTTCCATTTTTGCTTAATTTTTAACTCTTTGGTTTAATCTTACTCTTTTTGATATGACTACATGGTGTCAAATCCAGTTAGGATTGAATTTACAGTAGAAGGTCGAGGGGATAGCATGCGGCTTCATAGCCCTTACCTGGACACAATGCATCTCTATTTTTAGGATAGCTTTTCAATTACTAAATTACACACCTTAGTGCTAGATCTGAAAACTGGTAAAGGTCATTAAAGTAAAGTTATCTTTTTGGGGCCAAAAGCAAATGTTAGAGGATTCGCCCTGCTCTTCCAGCATGGAGGAAACCCACACCCACAGTCCTTTAATTGCAATTGAGTTGATGTGCTATGATGCCGCTGAAGGCCTACATGTGTGTCTTTCCTAAGATCTCCCACTGCCATGTCCTCTGGCTTCCCTCAGACTAGGGCTCATCTGCTGGTATTAAAGGCATGAAGTAAGCTTGCCATTTGTTTACTTCAAGCCAACTGTGATCAAAAGCTCCTAACATAAGCTAAAAAGACAGCTTAGTGGAATCAACATCTGGTAGATAATACTTAAATTCCCTACAATCCTGCTTTTACATCCTAGTAGGGTAAAATCAATCTTTCCTTTACTGGGAAAAATGCAATAAGCTATAACTTTCTCAATGTGAATTTGTTGGTTTTAAGCTTTAAAAACTAAATCATATTTGTTTTACACAGAGACAACTGATAACTTTTGAAGTGATTTGTCACATCTCCGGACAAACTGGGTATCTGATGAAAATCTCTCAATATCTTTTTATGACCACTGGATCAAACACAAGTTTTAAGTTGGGAAACAGTATCGTAATAAAGTCTTAAAGTATATTTATTTTTATCATGAAATGATGAAAGTATCCAATAGAAAACTCAAAAGTGAAGCAGGATTTATTTCCTAACTTAATATATAGAAAGTTGGGTTTAAATTTGAAAATGACAATAATAAAAATAACAAAATAAAATTACATTTTACATGTATTTTTTTGTAATTAGGTGAGTTTGAAGGATTTATCTTTTTTCAACCTTGTAGAACCTTCCCATTCTGAAATGAGTCTGGGGAAATGAAAGTTATTGCCATAGTGAGTCACTATTTCTGATGAAATGATTTCAATTACATTGTCTTTCCATAGAAAATATTTAAGACTACTGACATGAAAATTATCATAAATATCAAAATTATCATATACTCTCATTATATACTATTGATATAACTTTATCCAGACTGGATAAAGGTGTGAATAGCTAGAAAAGTAGTACATTAGAGAGAAAACAGACCCTGAAATAAATGTTTTATTTTAATTTTCAATAAAAGTCACCTTGTACTCAGAATTTTACTAAGTCATATGTAATTATAGGAATATATAATTTGGATTTCAAATTCCAAACACAGACCAAATCAAATATCCTTAAGATGCAAGTATTGAAATTGATATAGCATAACAAGTAACCAATAGATAAAAATTATTTAAACCAAACTTTATTTTTATTTTGTAAACTTAAGTTATAAAATAAATTTGGTTGAACTCAGACATCAATCTAGTATAAATTTTTTTCCAGTTCATGAGACTCTCTAAAAAGTCCTATTAACAAAGAAAAAGAAAAATACTTCTTTCTTTTCTCACAAATCTTCTCTTAGACTGTCCATTGAAAGTTATTACCTGTATACTTACCACGTACAGAACAACTTGTTAGGAAAAGTGTTGGTTAGGATGCTCACACCAAACAAACAAATCATTTTAGAAAACGTTTTGTGCATTTGGTCATCCTTCTTGGAGCAATAAGACCTCAGTGCAGCTTTTGAATGCTAACAAAGTGCCTAACCCAAGCACTTCTCTATGAAAATTCCAACAGTATTTCAGTAGTTTGGGATATTACACAGAAAACAAATGGATAATTTGGGAATAATTGGACTTATGCAGTGCATGGACCTATATACAATTTACATAATTATATTAAACACTAACATAGCAGAAACCTATCATGGAACACATCCACCAACTACAACACCATATACCACGTGACTTTTACTTGCTGTGTCCTCATATAGCAGAGAGAGCGAGCAAACTTGGGTACTTCCTCTTCCTAGAAGGACACTAACCTCATCATTACCTGCCAAAGGCCCTATCTCAGAGTACTATCACACGAAGAATTAAAGCCTCCACATACGAATTTGGGAGTGGGGCTCAAACATTGAGTCCACTGCAGAGATCAAAAAGGAGGTGTTACAACATACATTATAGTCTAGGTAACAGATGCTGAATGTTGTCAAATGCTTATTCTGTATCTATTATGATTATATAATTTTTATCCTTTATTTTGTTAATGGGTTGTATCACATTTATTCCTTTGTGTTGAACCATTCTTGCATCTGAGAGATAAATTCCCCTTGACTACGGTGTATGATTCTTTTAATATACTGTTGCATTTACTATGTTAATATTTTGTGGAGAATTTTGCATCTATAGTCATCAGAATACTGGACTGTGATTCTTTTTTCTTATAGTATCCTTACCTTGCTTTTTTATCAAGTAACATTGGCCTCATAAAATGAGTTGGAAGTGTTCCTTCTTCTTTAATTTTTGGAAAGATTCTGAGAAAGATTTGGTTAAGTTTTCTTTATTTTAAAAAAAGATTTTACTCATTTATTTGAGAGAGCCAGAGACAGAGCATGAGCAGGGGGTGGGGAGGAGGGCGGTGGAGAAGTGAAGAGGGAGAAAGAAACTTCCCGTTGAGCAGGAAGATGGATGCGGGGCTCCATCCCAGAACCCCAGGATCATGACCTGAGCTGAAAGCAGATGCTTAACTGACTGAGCCACCCAGGCACCCCTAATTTTTCTTTAAATATTTGGTAGAAGTCACCAAGGAAGCTATTAGGTCCTGGGCTCTCCTTTATTAGGAAGTTTTCATAACTGATTCTATCCTCTTAGTCATTATTGAGGTATTCAGAGTTTCTCTTTTTTTTTTTCATGATTTAGTCTTGGTAGGTTGTATATTCTAGCAATTTATCCTTTTCTTCTAGGCTATCCAATTTGTTAGTGTATCAATGTTCATAGTGTTCCTGCTTGTGTTCCTTCATATATCCTTCGTATATGATGGTATCAGTCATAATGTCTCTTCTTTCATTTCTGATTTTATTTGAGTCCTCTTACTCTTTTTCTTGGTTAGTTTAGCTAAAGTTTTGTTAATTTTGTTTATCTTTCTGAAAACCGACCCAGTTTCATTGATATTTTCTACTGTTTTCTTATTCTCTATCTTATTTATTTCTATTCTGATCTTTATTTCTTTCCCTTTGCTAACTTTGGGTGTGGTTTATTACTCTTTTTCTAGTTCACTTAGATAAAATGTTAGATTCTTTATTTACATCTTTATTTTTTTATGTGTGGGTATTTATAGCTATAAACTTCCTTCTTAGTACTACTTTTGCTGCATCCCATAAGATTTGGAATGTTGTGTTTCCACATTTGTTTGTCCCAAGATAACTTTTTGATTTGTTTTTTTAATCCATTCATTGTTCAGGAGTCTGTCATTTAATTTCCACATATCTGAGTTTTCCTCCTGCTCTTGATTTCTTGTTTCACATCTTAATAGTCATAAAAGATACTTGATATAATTTCAATTTTCTTGACTTTTTAATGCTTGTCTTTTATCCTAACATATAATCTATCCCAGAGAAGTGATGTGTGCTTGAGTAGAATATATATTTTGCTGCTGCTGCATGTTCTGTTAGAAAGCAATGCCTTTTACGTCCATTTGGTCTATGGTTCTGTGCAAATCTGCTTTTTTTTTATTGATTTTCTGCCCAGATGATTTATCCAATGTTTATAGTGGAGTCTCCTACTAAAGTTTCTTACTATTATTGTCTTGCTGTTCATTTCTCCTTTCAGTTCTGTTAGTATTTGCTTTATATATTTATTTATTATTTTTTTTAAAGATTCTATTTATTAATTTGTCAGAGAGAGAGAGTACGCGCAAGCATAAGCATGGGGAAAGGCAGGCAGAGGGAGAAGAAGCGGGCTCCCTGCTGAGCAAGGAGCCTGATGTGGGACTCGATCCCGGGCCCCTGGGATCATGACCTGAGCTGAAGGCAGATGCTTAACCAACTGAGCCACTCAGGCACCCCTGCTTTATATATTTAGATGTTCTCATGTTGGATGCATAAACATTTACAATTGTTAAATCTTCTTAACTAATCAACTGTTTTATCAATATATGACATTCCTTGTCCCTCATTTTTTAAATTAATTAATTAATTAACTTATTTATTAAAATATAATGTATTATTTACTTCAGGAGTACAAGTCTGTGAACCATCAGTCTTACACAATTCCCAGCACTCACCAGAGCACATACCCTCCCCAGTGTCCATAACCAGCCACCCTATCCCTCCCCCCACCCCTCAGCAACCCTCAGTTTGTTTCCTGAGATTAAGAGTCTCTTATGGTTTGTCTCCCTCCCCTGTCCCATCTTGTTTCATTTTTTCCCTCCCTACCCCCCACAACCTCCTGCCCTACCTCTCAAATTCCTCATACCAGAGAGATCATATGATAATTGCCTCATGACCATTTTTAACTTAAAGTCTATTTCTGTTCTGTAAGTATAGTTACTCCTACTCTTTTGGTTACCATGTTCTTGGAATACCTTTCCTACCCTTTCATTTCAGAGTATATGTGTCCTTAAAGCTTCTTCCTCTTCTTTTTCCTTTTCTTCTTCTCCTCCCCCTCCTTCTCTTCCTCCTTCTCCTTTCTCTTCTTCTTCATCTTTTAGTCCATTTAACCACCCTTGGTCTGTTGATTGGAGAATTTAATTCATTTACATTTAAAGTAATTATTTATATTTTCTTACTATTGTAACATTATTCATTGTTTTTTGACTGTTTCATAGTTCCTTTCCTCCTTTTTCCTCTCTTGCTGCCTTCCTTTGGATTTGATCACTTTTTTGGGAGTATGCTTTAATTCATTTGTAATTAACTTTTTGTGTATCTACTATACCAGGCTCATCTTTGTTATGACTTACATAAAATACCTTATCATTATATCATCTTATTTAGGCTAGGAACAACTTAACTTGATACCATAGCAGAACTATATTTTTATTTCTCCCCCCTTCACATTTTAGATTATTGATATAATTTACACTTTTTATATTATGTATCCAATAATAAATGATTGTAGTTATAGTGATTTTTAATGTGTTTGCTCTTCAACTTTTAAAGTAGAGTTTAAAGTGATATATGGACCACCATATAATATTAGAAAATCTGATTTGGACTATGTATTTAACATTACTGGTGAGATTTACTTCATATGTTTTACAATATTAATTAACATCCTTTCCTTTCAGCTTGAAAAACTTCCTCTGTTATTTATTATAAACTTGGTCTAGTGTTGATGAACTTTGCCAGCTTTTGTTCTTGGTTTTGGGTTTATTTTGGAAAGTCTTTATCATTTCTCCATTTCTGAAGGACTGAGCTTTTCTCTGAGGTCTACTCTACCTGAAGTTAATATAGCTATCCCAGCTTTCTTTTACTTGTATTAGCATGGCATATCATTCTTTACCCTTTATTTTAATCTATGTGTCTTTATATTTGAAGTGTTTCATATAGACACATGCAGTTGAGTCTTATTTTGGGGTTCAATCTGACCCTATCTTTTAATTGGTATGTTAAGGCTATTGATGTTTAAAGCAATTATTGGTATAGAATGGATTAATATCTATTATATTTGTTTTGCTTTATGTCTATGGCACTTAATCTTTGTTCCTATTTTTGTCTTCCACTCTGTTTTCTGCCATTTGTGGTTTTAATTGAACATTGTATATGATTCCATTTTTTCTGCTTTCTTAGCATATCAATTATCCTTTTCTTTTTAACTTGTTTTTAGTAATTGCCTTAGAGTTTGCAATATACATTTACAACTAATTCAATCCCACTTTCAAATAAAATTATATGACTTCTTGAGTAATGCTAATACCTTACAATAGCAAAATACCATAAATCCATCCTCCCATCCATTGAATCATTTATCTCACTTATATATAGTGTATAATCATCAAAAATATTATTGCTATTATTATTTTGAACAGTGTTATCTGGTAGATCAATTAAAATTTTTATTTTACCTTCATTTATTTCTTTGCTAATATTCTCCCTTTCTTTATGTAGATCTGAATTTCTAACAAGTGTCATCCTCCTTCTCTTGAAGATCTTTTGACATTTCCTGTAAGGCAGGTCTATTGACCAGAAAATCCTCACAATATTTGTTAGTCTAAGAAAATATTCACTTCGCCTTCACTTTTGAAAGATAAGTTTTCAGGACACAGAATACTAGTTTGTTTTTGTTTGTTTATCTATTTGGTGTTTTTAAAAATTTTTTTTCACTTACAATGTTATTTTTATTTTGTTTTGTTTTGTTTTTTCAAAGATTTTATTTATTTATTTGCTGAGAGAGAGAGACTAAGTGCACAAGTCGGGGCAGGGTGGGGGGAAAGAGAGAGGGAGAAGGAGGCTCCCCCCTGAGCAAGGAGCCCAAGGCAGGCCCTGGGATCATGACCTGAGCTGAAGGCAGGTGCTTAACCAACTGAGTCACCCAGGCGTCCCTCACTTACCACTTCAAATATTTCATTCCACTCTCTTCTTGTGTGTGTTTTATGAGCAGTTGGATGTAATCCTTATATTTTCTTCTTTTAAAGTTACAGTGCTTTCCTCTGATTTCTTTCAACATTTTATTCTTTATCTTTGATTTTCTGTAGTTTGAATGTGATATGTTTAGGAGCAGTGGGATTTTTTTTGTTTGATTTGTTTTGCATTTAATTTGCTTGGTGTTCTCTGTGTTTTGTGGATTTTTGGTTTGATGTCCAACATTTATTTGGTGAGGATTTCAGTTCTCATTGCTTTAAATACTCCTATTCCTTTCTTCTCCTTGTGGTATTCCCATTATGCATATGTTACATACAGCTTTTATAATTGGCCCACAGTAATTGGATATTCTGTTTCCTGCACTTTTTTTTCCCCCAGTTTTTTCTTCCCCCTTTACATTTTAGTTGTCAAAATTTCTATTCACAGATTCACAAGTTTAAAGATCTTTTTCTTTCACCATATCTGGTTTACTAATGAGCCCATCAAAGATGTTCTTGATTTCTATCGTAGCATTTATTTTGATTCTTTCTTAGAATTTCCATGTCTCTGTTTACATTATCATCCAATCTCACATGTTGTCTACATTTTTCATAGTTCTTTTCAATAGAATGCTTGATAATTCCAACATCCCTGCCATAGCTGAGTCTTATTCTGATGCTACCCTTGTGGCTTCAAATTGTATCTTTTGCTTTTTACTGTGCATTAGAATTTTTTGTGGAAAGCTATACATGATGTACTGGGTGAAAAGAACACTACTAAATAGGCCTTTAATGAGGTGGTGGTGAAGCATATGAAGAGGGAAAGAATTCTACTGCCCTGTGATAAGATCTCAACCTTTTAGGGAGCCTGTGCCCCTGGGCTGTGAACTTCACAAATACCTCTCCTTTCTGCCTCTCACCTTAGGTGAGGCAGGATGGCTTGAGGAGGTTAGGTTGACTGGATTTGGGTCTTTCCATTCCCTCAAGTAGTTAGGATCTGATAAAACCCAATAAGTTTTGGTAATAGGCTCTGGTAAAATAATTTATTTTGAGAGCAGTCTTTTTTAGGAAGAACAGAATGCTCTGGCACATTTCCACATAGTTACTTTTCAATTTCCCCTGCCTAAAGCCTGGGGGGGGGGGGGATGATTTTCTCAGCTATTCACTGTCAAAACTTGGTAGAACTCCAGGAAATAAAACTCACAAAAGTGTGGGGGACCCCCTGGAGTTTTTAACTCTCAGACTTGCCCACAAGGATCCCCCAGCAATTTATTAAATCACAATTCAGGTTTTCCTGCCCCAGCACTGGTTTCCACTGACGTTTCTGTTCCTGGGTTGGGTTTCTGCTGTAATAAGTTGTGATTCCCAGTATCAGCCTGTATGTGTCTCTAATTTTTAGGGGTAGCTGCTTGCCTTGTGACCTCAGCTGACCTCTGATAGCCCTCAGAAGAACTATTGAATTTTCAGTATGTTGAGCTTTTTACTTGTTAAGATGAAGAGAAGAATTCCAAGCTTCTTACATGCTGACTAGAATGTGGAAGTACTAAATATCTTTTTCTTTCAGACATAAAACACAATTATAAAATTTCATTGAAATGTGTACTTTGATCATTTTTTATAAAAAAGCTAATAATAATAAGGCAGGAAAGAGGTAACCATTTTAAAATAAGCAAAATTAATTTTGTCCTATTAAAAATCACTAATAGTGGTGCGCCTGAGTGGCTCAGTGGGTTAAGCCTTTGCCTTTGGCTCAGGTCATGATCTCAGGGTCCTGGGATCGAGCCCCACATCGGACTCTCTGCTCAGCGGGGAGCCTGCTTCCCCCTCTCTCTCTGCCTGCCTCTCTGCCTGCTTGTGATCTCTCTCTGGCAAATAAATAAATAAAATATTTTTAAAAAATCACTAATAGCAAATAACGGCAATGAGGGTAACAAACCTCATACAGTTAGTTTACAATATGTTCATATATATGAGGTACAAACCTCATATTGTTAGTACATCATATTGTTAGTTTAACAAGTGGGAAAAATAAGGAGAACTAGACCTCTGGAACGATGGAGTGAGGATGTTATTCCATCCTCCACCCCACAAAAATAAAGTTGATATTGAAAACATTTCTGGACTCTGACATTTAACCAAAAGGACAGAATAAACTAGAAAGCATTCAATCAGAAGAATTACTGAATATTGGTAAGAATAGCAATGCCTGTGGTATTTTAATTGGGGTTGCACCCATTTCCACCTTTGGGACAGACGGTGGTCTGATAATCATGAAAATTGGTGGACTTGTGTCAGAAACCCTTATAAAGCCCCAACCCCCAACCCTGTATATTCTGATAATACTTCCAGCATTTTCCTGAGGAAACTCTGTTCCCAGGGTATTGTTACTATTTAACACAATTCACATCTCCACCCCAAGGATAAAGCCCTTTTCCCAAGGTGTTAATAAACACAGCAATCAGCTGGAATTGTTAACATTACAGTTGTCGAAAGCTGTGAATTTTTGTGGAGCAAATAACAGCCCAGCAAAAACTCAAATAAAAAGATTCAGAAATAAGAAATAGATAAATATGTATGCTTTGAAATGCTTTAATACATTCTGCTATTATGGGCTGAATTATTTTTCCTCAAAATTCATATGTTAAAACTGTAACTACCAATATGACTGCGTTTGAAGATAGGAGAGTGAAGATGGGAGCTGATTAAGGTTAAATAAGGCCATGGGGTGAAGCCCTAATCCTACAGGGTTAGTCTGCTTATAGGATGAGGAAGAGTCAGCAGAGATCTCTCTACAGACACAGAAGAAAGACCATGTGAAGACGCAGCAAGAAGGCGGCTGTCTATGAGCCAGGAAGAGAATTCTCTTCAGAAACTCAGTTTACTTGTAACTTGATCATGAACTTCCAGCATCCACAACTGTGAGAAAATAAATGTCTGTGGTTTAAGCCACAAGTCTGTGGTCATTTACTGTGGCAGCCTGAAATGACTGATAGGGATACACATATATAAGCATGGCTATGCATATGCCCAGGAAAGACTAGAGATTGACCCTGATAAGTCATCTATGGCTGACCTTGAGGTCCTGCATTACAGGGAATGACAGATAAGGATGACTTATGTTAGCTTTTCATCAACGTAAAATTTGAAGTTGTGCCTGTAACGAACCACAAATTCCCATGCTAATGTGTGTAATACTTACTGGGGCAAGTCATTTTTGGGACTCTTCTGACCCATCACTGCCTAATCATCAAACTATGCTGACTGAGAGGCAGCCCTTGAGAGGGTCAGGCTTTATAAAAAGCATTCTAAAAATAAAAATGATCAGAGAACACAGTGGCTGCACACAGCCTTGAATACAGAATCTATAAAATGAGTTCTGGAAATCTGTTAGGCAGAAAAACAGAACGAGAGAAAAAAAAAGTGTTAGGAACAAACCCCATGGGAAGGAGAGAACTAATTTCAGATTTGCTATATTATCTAACATTCCTGCTTTTCAACAAAACAAAACAAAAAAAAATATGAGACACTCGTAACAAAGCAGAACAAGAAACAACCCAAACCAGAAAACCTGTGTTGATGGGCTTATACTGTATAAAAGTAATATACAATGTATACAACAGTTGATTGATTTATACTGTATAAAGATGTAATCTGTATGATGATAATAGCACAAAAAAGGGAGAAGGAAGACAATGATAGGGGAGTTGTTTCTATGCACTATGTAATCAAATTAGCATTAAACTGAAATAGATTGTTTTAGGTTAAGATGCATATTTTAATATTCAGAGAAGCCACGAAGAAAGTAATTCAAGAAAACATAGTTTTTTAAAAAAAGAAATTTAGGTGGCACACAAGAAAATACATGTTAAATAAAAAAGCAAGAATAGAGAAACACATAAGACGTAGAGCACATAGAAAGCAAACTACAAAACCCAATCTTATTAATAATTGGACTAAATGACTGGATTGAATACTCCAATTCACAGGCAGTCTGATGACTGGATTGAAAAACAGAATCTAGCTACAGACTGTATGCAAAAGACAAATTAGATTCAAAGACAAATAGTTCAAAAGTAAAAGAATGGGAAAAGATATGCCTTACAAACAATAACCAAAAGAATTATAGTGGTTATATTAATATACAAAATAGATTGTAAGGCAAAAAGTGTAACACAAATAGTATTACTAGAGAGGAAAAGAGATATTTTACAACAATAAGATTCCATTCAGCAAAAGACAATTACATTTAATTACCTAACAACAGAACCCCCAAATACATGCTACTTAGAACTGAAGGCAGAAATAGTTCAACAATAATAGTGAAGATTGCAATATTTCACTCTCAATAATTGATAGAACATCTAGTCAAAAAATCAGAAAAAAATATAGACAACTTGAGAAACACTATCAATTTGACTAGGACATGACAACCAATAACAGCGGAGAACGCATTATTTTTTAAAGACTTATTTATGTGAGGGGGAGGGGCAGACGGAGAGGGAGAGAGAGCATCTCAGGCAGGCTCCCTGCTGAGCTCACAGCCTGATGCAGGGGTGGATCTCAGGACCCCAAGAAGATGACCCGGGCCAAAATCAAGAATGAGAGGCTTTCCTGACTGAGCCACACAGGTACCCCAAACACATTATTTTCAAGAGAACACAGAACATGCAAAAGCAATATAATATTAATAAAATAAAGAATATAAACCACATGATTATCTCCATAGGCACAGGTAAAACATCGGGAAAAATCCAACACCCATTCATGATTAAACATTCTCAAATTTTTTAGACAGTAACTTTTTTAACCTAATAATGGGCATCTATACAACAACTATAATGAACATTGTACTTAATGGTGAAAGACTAGATATTCTGCCTAAAAGCAGGAATAAGGGAAACATGTTTGCTCCTGCCACTTCTATTAAATGTACTGGAAATTCTAGCTAGTCTAATCAGGCAATGAAAAGAAATAAAAGGCATTAAGATTGGAAAGGAGACAGTATCTTTTTTCACAGACAGTATGATCTTGTATATAAAAAAGTCCAAGGGCATCTACAAAAATAATTAGAAGTAAAATACATGGAGAGCAAGTTTTTAGAATATTAGGTCAATACTGAAAAATCAATAGCATTTTTATATACAAGCAATGCCCAATAAGAAAATAAAATTAAGAATACAATTTTGCACCACATTAGAAAGAATAAAACATGAATGAATAAATTTAACAAAAATAATGTAAGACTTGTACATTAAGAAATAAAATAAGAATTGCTAAAGGAAATTAAAGAAGGTCAAAATAAATAGAGCATGTTCTTGGATCGGAAAACCCAATATTAATATGATGTCATTTCTCCCCAGCTTGATCCATAGATTCAACAAATAGGATTCAAAAAACATAGGCTGTCTATAGGATCTATAAATACTCTATAAATATTGCAACAAACTTTTTTTGTGCAGAAACTTTCAAGCAGATTCTAAAATTTATATGGAAATGTAAAAATCCAGAGAAACTAAATTTTTTTTTTTTGAATTTCAATAGACCACTTTTTAGAGCAGTTTTAGGTTCACAGCAAAATGAAGCAGAAGTTATAAAGTTTCCAAATACTCTCTGCCTCCACCCCCACAGCTTGTCTCTCCCATTATAACATCCTGTATTGGAGCCATACATTTCTTACTACAAATAAACCTACATTGACATATGGTGTCATTATCACCCAAAGACCATACTCCACATTAGGGTTCACTCTTGGTGTATATTCTATAGGTTTCAGCAAACGTATCGTGACATGTGGACACCATTATAGTTTCATACAGAGAAGTTTCACTGCCCCCCAAATCCTCTGTGGTCTGCCCTATTCCCTAACCCCTTGTTACCTCTGATCTTTTTACTGTCTCCATAGTTTTGCTTTCTTCCACAATGGCATACAGTATGTTGAAGTCATATAGTATGTTGACTTTTAAACTGAATGTCCAGAAAAAGCAAATTTGTAGAGAGAGAAAATAAATGATTGGTTGGATGGGGCAAAGCATGAAAATCAGGATTAATAGTAAATGGGACTAAGGGATCCTGATGTTTGGAGAAAATGTTCTAACATTGCTTACTCGTGGCGATGACTTCACAACACAGTAATTTCTCTAAAAATCATAGCGTCGAACACTTGAAATGGGTAAATGTAATGATATATAAAATGTGACTCGTTACAATGTTTTACACAGTAGCCAAGATATAGAAACAACCTAAATGTCAGTTGATGAATAAATAAAGAAAATGGAAACTGTATAAATATAATATATACAATAGTATATTATTCAGCCTTTAAGAGGAAGAAAATTATGACATTCATGACAACATGGATGAACCTGGAGGACATTTTTAAAGTGACCTAAGACAGACACAAAAGGCAAATACTGCATGATCTCACTTTTACCCACATGGAATCAAAAAGTTGGACTCGCAAGCAGAGTCTAGTTGTTATCAGGGTTTGGAGGGTGGGGGAAATGAGATATCGGTCAAAGGATACAAAGTTTAGATTACGCGGGATAAATAAAGTTCTGAAGATCTAATGTACAACATGATAACTATAGTTGATAATACTGTACGGTATACTTGAAATTTGCTGAGAACTACACACACACACACCCCTAGTAACTATGTGAGTTGCAGGATATGTTAATTACCTTGATTGTGGTAATCATTTCACAATGTATTCACATATCAAAACATCAGGTTTTGCCCGATCTCTTGGTAAATATGGCATCATCTGCATGGAGGATCTGATTCACGAGATCTATACTGTTGGAAAACGTTTCAAAGAAGCAAACAACTTTTTGTGGCCCTTCAAATTATCTTCTCCACGAGGAGGAATGAAGAAAAAGACCACCCATTTTGTGGAAGGTGGAGATGCTGGCAACAGGGAAGACCAGATCAATAGGCTTATTCGAAGGATGAACTAAGGTATCTACCATGATTATTTTTGTCATCTGGCCAGTTAATAAAGGACTACTCTCAAATGGAAATGTGTTGTCGTCTTGGTGACTTTTTGCTAGCCTGACCGTGCTGTCCCTTAACTATTAAAGCAAATCTTACTGTGTGATAAAATTAAAAGTCAACAGCCTTTGCATGTAAAACTAGGGTCTCATTTATATCTTGGTGGAAAACATTCCTTGGGCTTATTAAA